>PVKA01041416.1:0-18102 GCA_004027165.1 Ctenomys sociabilis | reverse complement strand
TTGAATCTTTGATATAATTCAGCTATAAAAAAACCTGTAAATATAATTTCATGTATGCACCTTGTACAATACCAAAACGTTATGAAAACAGTTTGCAATGTATTAACTCATCGACTCTGTATGGTTAAGGTGTCTTGAAACTGTCTGATTGACATTTGTATTTTAATAAAATAAAAATAAATGGAAAAAAAAGAAATATACAGAAGGAGGAAAGTCCTAATATTGTTTCTCAATGATGTTAATGGACAATTGCACTCATCTGGAGAGATAAAAGACTGCCAAGGCCTACAGACAAATCCTAACTTTCTTTTTTCCACGAAGGCTATTTTTAAATAAGTCAGAAGAAAAAGAGGAAAGTATTAGTCTTCAAATTCAAGGAGATTTTATCTGATAAATCCTGATCCTTACTTCTTGATTTAATTTCAAATGTAAATAGGCTTTATGATTAGAACTAGTACTAGATGTATTATCTTTTATGAAACAAAGTACTTATTTTGCCATAACTTATAAAATACTCCATTTTAAGAAATAATTAGTGAAAGAGTAGCTAAAAGTTGTGCTTGTCTTTCATATTCAATACACTAAAATTTACTTCCTCTAATCACCTTTGCTTTTATTTAATATCAATAAGTACTGTATCAGTCAGAGATTTACTACAGGAACAGATATATCACAAGGTATGCAAATGTATAAGAAATTATAAGATTGGCTTATGACAGTCAGCCACAAAATCAGATGAGAAATGTGCAGAGGGCGTGATAGATAATTGGATATATATGGATAGATAGAAAATAAAATGTGTAGTTAAGAACAACCCGTAGTACTTTATGACACAGGCAACCTGAAAGAAAATAAACCAGAGAGGACGCCTTTGGATTTATAGGAGAAAAATGAGCCCCAAATGTGTTGAGATGTTTTACACTGAACATACATTGCAATATTTTTTTCTGGATCCTCAGTGGTGTTTGCCAAAGGAATTTAGGGAACATCATTTCTGTTGAAAGATTGATTAGAAAGCAGAAAGGGTGCCAAATGTATAAAAATAAATGGGACAGGCTCAAGTTAGTTTGTTTTAAAGATCTGAGGTAACCTGAAAATGAGAGTGCTTTGATGTGGCAGGGCCAAGGGGGACAGTTTTGTGACCCTGCTCAAGTCCTGAGGGAGTTGGGCTCATCAGTGATCTTTGTACAAACTTGTGCCAATGCCCAGTATTCAACAGAAGCTTGGTAAGCTGTTTCGGGAAGGAAATCGATGACAGTACTACCAATGCATGCAGAGATGAATCTGCAAGTGATGGACTGCAGCACCAGACTGTGAGCTCAGAACTGGAGGCTGGGGGTGCTGATTCAGGTTCATCTATAGCCCAGAAAATTATATTACTTTTAACTTCCCCATTAACGCTATAACTTTTTTTTCCTTATTTGTATATATCAATTTCATCTACATTATCAGGAACAAGTCCTAAAATGCAATTACTTTTGCCCACTTTGTGAAACTTACTAAAATTTTCTGTTGAATGAGAGAAAAAGACTAAAAAAGCAGCTTTAGGAAAAATTTAAAATCTTTTCTACATACAAAACCATATTACAAACCTGAAAATAGAGATTGCAGAGCCAATGGTCCAAGTCCAAACAAATCAAATCTTCAATTTTCCTGAAGCTGTTGAGTTTCTGTTCATAATGTCCTCGGAGCAGGGGAGACTTGAATTTTCCCTCCACGATGCCAAAAGTGTCATCGCACAAAGGAAAGGCTGCCCAGCCCACAGCCTGCTCCACGCCAGTGGGTGTCCCAGGGAGGAGAAACAGTTCAAAGAGGAGCGCTGTGCCAGGTTTCACGTCTCTCCTTTGAGGGAGTTCCTATAGAGATGTTAAGACAAGGGAATACTGGGATGCTTGTGTTTTTAGAAACACATCATAGTAGGCAATGCTTATAGACAATTCAGAATTGGGTAAAAAGTTGTTCTGTTCTCCTGTTTTTGGCCTTAAAAACTCACCATGGCAAGAATTTACATAATAACTCTTGCAGCCCCACATACTTCAGCAATTGCACCATCATGAAAGTGTAACTCAGATGAGAAAACTTAGCCCCGACAGTTGCAGATTCTCCATGCTGTGAGCTTTGGAAATCGAGACTGTCACATGCTAACATGGTGTTTTGCATTTTCAGTCCTCTTTGCCTGAGCTGATACATCTAGCGTCACTAGAGATGTTTGAGTGTGTCCCCAAAGAGCTCATGTGCTGGAAATTCAAAGCACTAATTCATGTATTAATGGTGTTTGAGGACAGGCTTCTGAAAGTAATTAGAATTGGATTCGATTATTGGAGTGGGTGCCCAGGAAGACACTAGTGGATTCATAGAACAGAAGGAAGGACGCAGCTAGCACACGTGCTCTGCGTTGCTAGGCGATGCTCTCCACAGTGCTACCACTTAGCAAGAAGGCCACACCACACGCCAGTGCCATGTTCTTCCACTTCTCAGCATCCAGAACCAAAGCCCCATTATCCTCTATTGCTTTTTACATTGTGATGTCTCACCTATTACAGCGTAGCAGAAAACAAAGACAACTGTACAACTATTTCTATCTTCCACTGCAGTCACTGTTTAATTGCTCGCTATTCTTGTTTGGGCTGTGCATCTACTCAGCCTAAGTGCTTTGCATGCAATACATGCCTTGTGAAAAGTAGTTGAACTATCACTCCAGAAAAACTAATCTTTCTTCTAATGTGCTCCTGAACCAAAACATGAAATAGAGTTCCACTTAATTCTGTGAAGACTCTGTTACTATTCACATCATAACGCACATCACTGCCTGAGCCATTTGTCATGCTGAATAAATAGCACTAAGTACAAAGAGTGTGAGTGATGCTTGCACTGACCAAGCCACTGTCCCAGTGCCCACATGTAGGCATGGAACTTATTGTTCAACTTTTTAAAAAATCTAGAAAGCACAAACCATGAATAATCTTTTTGTTTTTTTTAAGTTACAGACTTCACTTTTTAAATTTTGTGTAAATAATTTTAAATGGACAAAGATAACTACTTTCTAAGCCTATATTACACTATATTTATCTAAAAGTGTATGAATATATTTTGTGGTTATGTAAGTATTTAAAGACTTGGTGTAAGAATAAAATGAAACAGAGGCATCTGTTGAAAAACTCCTGTAACCCTGTGGCAGCTGCTATTAAACCATTAACAGGATCAGGTTTCATTTAAACCAGATTTACCATTTTCTACAACAGCCCATGGGAAAGCTAAAAACATTAGGCACAAATTACTGACAAAACAGATCCTTAATCAAGCCATACTTTTCATTTGGCTAGTTGGCTGTGAGTAGCATTTGTGATAAGAGAATCAAAAGTAAATGAGGAGGAGAAAGAGAAATGGAGTCAGAAGCTTGTTCGAACCAGCATTTAGAAATAAAACTGCTCAAAGCTAGTAATAACAATTTCATCCCTGCATTTAAAATTGAAAATTAGTTCTCTTGATATACTAAACTTGACTTATTCAGCCAACATCTTTAAAGTGGAAGTAAGATTTGGGCCAGTAGTGAAAGTTCTATGATTAATTTCACTGCGGTTTTGGGCAAGTCAATTTTAATTTTGTATTTAAATCTTGTGAAAAGTAGTTGAACTATCACTCCAGAAAAACTAATCTTTGTATTTTTTATTTAAGTGCTATTTTTCTATTTAAGTTGTGTTTGAGTTCAAAGAAATAAGAATGATAAGTGTTTCCCTCAGGTCTGGCGAGATAGCTCAGCAGACTAGTCATCTTCTTGGGCAAGAACAGGGACTGGGGTTGATTCCCAGCACCATGTGACAGCCCCACCCCCAGGCACACTGAGGGGCCACCGAGACCTGGCATGGTGGCACACACCTATAATCCAGGCACTGGGGAGGCTGAAAACAGGAGGAGCACTATGAGTCTAGCTGCATAGTAAGAACCTGTACCAAGTACATAAAAAATATATATATATATATTTCCCTCAACTTACATAATGAATATAAAAATGCACAATGTGCATGAATTATTTATCTACTTAGAACTTTATCTAAACTACTGAAATGATGTAAACAATATTATAGTTTAATAAAAGTGAAAAGAATACATTAATAGTTTAATATGCATTCAAAAATACAGGAAGGAAGGAAGGAAGGAAGGAAGGAAGGAAGGAAGGAAGGAAGGAAGGAAGGAAGGAAGGAAGGAAGACCCTACAAGAAATAGTTCAAGGCCACCAAGCATGACATATAGTTACCATGCAACACCATGTCTCCTGCACTAACAAACACAAAGAACCTAGTCTGTTAAACAGAACAGTCTTATGCAACTACACAGATGCATAACATCTAAAGAAATAAGTACATGAAGAAGATAAAGCCTAGTCATTGACATTGACTGAAAAAAGAAGATAACAGCCATAAATTATTAAGTAGAGAAATTTTTTTTGACAAGAGTTGCCTCTTCTTATTATTTTAGTGCCTTTCCCACGCTGCCCATTGCAGGAGAGCTCTTTGCCCTGTAATGCGTAGCATGGGACTCATTCTTTTTCTCCTTGGCAAGAAAGATCACTAAGTTTTATTGTTCCTCTCTCTCAGAGGATATTTTCAACAAACCTGACTATAACCACAGTTGTCCTGTGTGGGACATTTCTGTGAATATTTTGTAGAATGTTTATAACTTAAAACTATACATTAAAAATAATAAGTGTGTGGGTCTCCCTAATAGCAGCTACCAATGCCAGTGTATCATGAAAGTGTGGACTGGGAGGTCCTCGTGCTCACACAGGCCCTTTATTTCCTGAGTACCATGAAGAACACTTCTTTGGAAGAAACAGGTAAACTGCACATCTGAATTTCACTGCCCCTCTTCAGAGATATCCATTTTGTCTTCCATAAAGAAGAAGGTGTATGTGGAAGATGAGTGGGGAAGAAGTGGAATCCAAAAATACAAGTGAGAAATTTAAAGAACGCATGTCTGGTGGATGATTGGACGGGAAGAAAAATTCTATTGACCTGGACATTATATCGTCTAAAACATTCAAAAAAAGTCTATGAAAAATGATGCAAGATAATGAAAATGCATACACTGAAACAGTGTTCATTTTATGAATGAACTTTATGAATTTTTTGTAGTGGTTATAGTTCTTCTTATCAGAAAAACAATCAAATAATTTTTGAAAAGCTTGAATATGAAAGCTAGAAAAACCCTAGAAATATAAGCAGAGCCTGATGAGTGATTCAGCTCAGAAGGCTGATGAAAATGCAAGCTACCAAAGTCAGTTAGGAACAGAGTTCCACTGATACATGAACTAGAAACCATACATGTCACAGTATCACAGGACATTTGTCTACATGGTGGCCCTGTCCTTAGATTTTGTAGATTGACATTAAGAGCAGGGGAATAATTAATCTGATAAAGGCAATTTCAAGACTACCAAAAGTTCAGATAGTGGCATGCGTAGTAATGGCTGCTCTGGGTCAGATTTGGAGCCAAAGATAATTTTGAAAGAGTTAAATTTGGTTCAGAAGAAACCATGCATAAAGTTGAAACCAAAGGAGATGAGTTTGCTGTAGAGAACAGCACCGCTGAAAAGAAACAAACTGCTTTGTACAGGGATAAAAAAGATGCTTTGAGGGAATCTCAGGAACCAGCAAGATGCTTGTCTTGGGCAGGCTTGGGGGTAGAAAGATAACAATTGTTCATTTGAGAAGAGTCCCTGGGACCCCACCTCAAGAAGAGCCTCCTGGGGAACTCGTTTCTTGGAATTCATTTCACTGTGCTCAACCATCCCACACCTTAGAGTCCACCAGGTCAGGCCATGATCCTATAAATCTCTTTCATCACTCATTGACCAGAGCATGTATTTACTGTGCTAAACTTTCCAAAATTGTCTCTTCTCCTTTGCCCCAGTGGCAAACAGCACTCCAGCCAACTTTTGACTTAGCTTGAGAATGAATAACACAAAGACTTCAGGGCAGATGAAGTATGAGTGAAAGCAAACTGCTTTATTGTATTAAGCCACTGAGATGTCCAGGAGTTTTGTTGCTATTTGTGTTACTGTGGTTACCACAGCATTACCAAGCAAATGTTGACTGATTTGCTTCCCTTTCCCTGTCTTCATTCAAATCTAGTCTTAACAAGCCTAAAACAGGGATTATGTGTCCAAAAGCCTTAGGAAGTTAGATCAAGGACCTAGTGGCTCTTTGTCAACATCAAGATAAAACCAGGGGTCAAAAATTACACAAACTATCATATAATCTTAGCAGACTTCACAAATAAGCAGAATGCGAGACAATGCTCCATTTGCTCACGTGAAGTCTGCAGTGGTGCCCGTGCACCTTGCCTTGGTTGTAATTCTTCTAACTGCCTCTGAGATGCTTCTCCTGATTTTATATGCAGTATGTAGGACACCTCAGTCCAACTGTTCAATAGTGCCTGCTTCCACTGCTTCTTCACTTAATGGAAAGCTGTGTATCCTGTACATTAAAAGTATAGGCTTTGGCACCTGCCAAATATGAAGGAAACTTCTTATTTACTGAAGTAAATAACCTGCCTCTTGTTTCTGGATCTCTGTTTCACTGTATAAATACCTGCAGCATCAAGCAAACATGACAGATAAAGAGACTGGAAAATAAACTAAATGATGTCTTTTAGGTCTAATGTTCTGTTGGGAATAAGAGTGATCAAGGATGTAAGTCAAAATCCTTAATGGGCCTTCAAAATGCTCTTTTTGAGGCAGACAATTCAGGACAGATGAATGGGAATTGATGCTACAAAACACGGTAATCTAGGTTATCCTCTGAGAGTTTGATAGTGCCATCATTTTCTTCCCCGTTATCCTAGCCAAGACAAATGAATAGGCAAATTAACTCTAATCTTCAATGTGTCTTCTATAGGATAAAAAAAAGTAATTATTCTTGAAAAGTTATCTTGGCCTAGGGATCAAGGACAGAGTTGAAACTACTATAACTCTCACAGCTTTTGAATAAGAAAAAAGACTTTTACTCCTCCAACCCCTGGATAACTAGTGCTCTTTTATCAGATATAGCAGTTTTGTGTTTGTGTATTAGAAAATTGATTTTTGAAAAATTCCTTAATCATAAATATGGGCCTATCAACTATTAGTATGTATTCCCTAAACCAAGGCACATTTTAAGGCATTGTGTCCTCATTAATTTATATAATAATCTCATGAAGTAGATGGTATTATAGGCCTCATTTTACAAATGCCAAAACTGAGGCAAAAAAGGGGATTTGGCCTAATTGACATTAAACCATGGAGAAGTTGGAGCTGGGATCTGAGTCTAGGCAATCTGCTTCAGAGCACCCTTCATCCTATGCTTCCAAACACAGGAACAACCTACATGAAGATCCCACCTGGCACTCACAGTAGAAGGGCCCAGTGTCATTCTACCCTGTGCTGTTGACTGCTCTTCTCAACACTGAGGAACCTGGACTCTTCCTCCAGATGTTTCTTTGTGTCCATCCTGTTCTCTCCTGAATCATTCAGTTTGGATTAGAGCATCTAATACAAAACAGAAGAAACACATTTTTCCCAAAAAACCCCAGGTTCCTTAATAAATGTCTTTGTAGAAGGTTCAATTTACCAATTTGTAAATGACAATTCTGTATAAAGGACACAGATCTATTATCTCTTAAATATCAACTCCTTGCAGTTATTTTTCTGATTTTTCCACAACTGAGTTAACCATTCAAGAAACATGTTGATGTTCAAGAAACATCAGACTGTTCTCAAGAAGCTATACTAACAGGCACAAAAGTTCAGTTTGTATAAAAATTACTCAACAGTACTTATTAGAAATGTAGATTTCTATGTCTCATGCTTACATTTAAATCATTAATGTTCAAATGAGGTTTAACACTCTATTTTTAACTGGTGTGCTAAGGGAACAGTGAATCAAGTGGCTACATTTTTAATAGTGAATGAAGTGGTCCTTCAGCCCACCCCTCAAGAATCCTCTATGTGGATGCAAAGCAAAATAGGAGCATATATTTTTTACCATGTGCAATTAACATCCACTCAGTAGAGTGACTATATCATTGTCTAAAATCTGATTAAGTCATATTTGAATCAATGTTTCAGCTGCACATAAGACTTCTTCACCATTTCCCATTAAACATGACTAAAACGAAGAGGAAGTGCCAGCACACCCCGGACCATCTCATTGTGTCCCAGTTCCTCCAGTGACCTCAGCCTCAATATGTCACAACTCATCTCCTCACATTCTACTCAAATGTTCAACTAAGAATATTGCACTCTAGAGATGAAAAGAATCTGATGGAATATTTTAATGTACAAAATTCAGTTCTGGAATTCTCACTCATCTACTCTTGTTTCTTTATTTGTTTGTCTTTGCTCTTTTTTATGACTGTGAAAACAAAAAGTTCGGTTTCAGTTTCTCCTTGTTAGACAAAAGACAGATCTTTCCTTTCATTGTCCCTGAGAGTTGAGCACACTGGGGAAAATTGGGCACAGCCCATTACTCCTGCAAAGCCCAGCGAGTGAGCCGTGGTGCACAAAGATGGCGCTTTGGAACATCTGCAAGCTGATTAGATCAACGCCCAAGAAATTAGCCACAAGTGATTTTATAAGCAACATGCAAATATATCACTTAGAAAAGAGAAAATTTTGGCAATAATTGCCAATCAATACCTTCCATTTGGGCAGCCTGCATCGCACCAAAAATGTCTAGTGAGTAAGTAAATGCTTGTACAGCCTGTTATACTTTATAAACTCTTGCACACACATTATCCTGTGTGACCTGCACATGAGCTCTACAGTACTGTTGATGTTAGCCAATTTTATAGGTCATTGGAAAGAAAATGACATAGTAAGAAATGACTTTCTCACCTCCCATCATTTTAGGTGTTAAAATGATGACTTGTCTATAGCAAAAGGCAAATCCAACTTTGCTGGTTCTCTGGGACCACTTGCTCATTTATCCCCATTTATCAAATGCCCATTTTCTTTACTGAAACACTATGATTGGCACTTGGAATAAAAGAAAGCTTTCTGCCATCATCGAGTTATACACTAGTGGGAAAGGAATAAGCCATAAATGAAAAAGATCTCATCAATAGTGATAAATGCTTGACTCAGCCCATACTGAAATAATGAAAACTATAAAAATAAACTCAAAAATAACTAGAGGAGGAAGATACTCTGTTAAAATAAACACTCCTGACTAAGGGAGAAACCCTTACCCTGAGACATGCAGTGTCCATGTTTGCAAAATCATACTTAATAGAAAGCAGCAATGCATTCTGTGGCCCTCCAATGACAGTGAACTCAGTGTACAGAGAAGGAAAGAGAGGTGGGCAGGACATACACAAGCTTCAAACTAGCACAAAAGAAAATTATAAAATGGGGTAAAGGCCAGAGACATAGTGTCTCAAGACTGAAGTAAGAAAGCTAGATTTTACTCTAAATGCAGTAAAGATCCTGATACAGTGGATAGTACAAAGCAGGGGCTTAATTTGATCTGATTTGCAGTTTACCAGATTGACCTTTACTGGTCCTTGAATTTAGTAATGCTTTCATTTGAAAATAAATCCTTTTCCTGGCACCACTACAAGCTCTGAGAGCCTCATCAGCTCAAAGTCTCATTGACTACTGCTTAGTCTGAATCGGATGGATGGGAAAAGATATCAGGCCTATTCTTTGCAATTAACAGGCTGCATGACCTTGGAGAAATTCTGTGGCTGTTCAGTCCTTCGTGGCTTCGTTCATCACTCATATGAGAATTAATGCCTTAAAAGTAATTGTAGAGCATTTTGTATAGATGTCAAAATATTAAAACATATTCCCTTTGAATGTGAGTGAGTTCAAATATAGAAGCAAGTTCCTCCTCTTTAGAGAATTCAAAATGATTTGATTGTTGAATTGCATGCCAAGTGAACAAGAACTACTATTTTGTAACTAGGGCATTCTTAACTCAGAATACATTGGATGTGAACAGATGTCGAGAACAGACAGCAAGGAAAAAGATGGATTTGTGGCAGGTTGAAAGCATTCCCAGTAAAACAAAGAATGTGAGTGGGTAAAACAACAAAGGCTTTCAAAAACTAATTCTAATTGGGCTGCGAATGTGGGTCTGTGGTAGAGTGTATGCTTAGCATCCATGAAGCCCTGGGTTCATTTCCCAACCAAGAAGGAAAAAAAAAATTCAAGTAAGTAGCAGCCAGTAGTTGTCTATTTGTATTTGAAGATCTTGATGGGACTCTGGAATTCCTCAATTTGTTCATGGATTTTAAAAATATGTATTGAGACAGCCACATTCCAAGGAGCTAGCAATATAGTCCCTATCCTCAGGAAGCCTACCTCCTGGTGCTACCAAATTTTACGTGACCCTCTGTCAGTGTCATTTAATAGGACAGCCTCTTCCCAAATGTTAGTTTTAATTCCAAGACTGGTATGGTTTTGATCTAAAATGTCCCCCAAAACTCTCACACAATCAAAAGTGGGGCTTTGGGAAAATAACTTGTTCACAGGAGTGGTATCATCAGTAGATTAATGCACTAATGAAGTTAGAAGCTCACTGTGCTTTTAGCAGGAGAGGCCTGGTTAGAGGCACGTACTGGGGACCTGACCTGGAAAGGTCTCTCCTTCCTGAGCTCCTCACTTTGCTCTCTACTTCCAAGGTGCTGTGAATGGAGCAGCAGTCGGGGCCTTCCACTGTACTTGTCCTGCATTCCATGTGTGGCAACCATACACAGAACCCTCTAAAAACCATGAACCAAAACAAATCTCTTCTACAAGAGCATCAGTATTATGTTCCATTAGTAAGAAAGTGCATTGAATGAATTATCTTAGAGGGAATCAAGGAAGAACTAACTGTAAGACTTCTTAGAGGAATGTTTTAAAGGGCTAGTGAAATCTAAACTATAGAAGAAAGCAAAGAACTTTCTTAGGAAAAGTTACCACTACAACAATAAAAATAATTATCATTCCCAACCTGAAACCCACTATGCTTGGTAGTTTATATATCATAATAGTTTATGCTTACAAAATGCCTCTGAACTAGGTGTTAGGAGTCTGTTTTATAGATTTGGAACTGGGACTAGGGAATTGAAATACTTTTCCTAAAATGGCAAATACTAATAGAACTAGGATTCTAGTAAGTCTCATTTTAAAGATGTTCTCTTAACTATGTAGCAGTACCTTTAGGCTAATTTTTCATTCTGGTAGCTGTAAGGGACAAAAAAGGAGGGTGGCTCTTGAATCAGTTGGAAGACCCATGTGTGACAGCTGTGGAAATTTGCTTAGAGAGACTGGAGGGCTGGCTACTGAGAGAACAACGCCCGCGACCCCTCCTATCATTGAGGGCAAGCCTGCAATACCAAAATTCTTCAAGTCTTAGAGGTTCCCTAACACAGAAGTGACTACTTCAGAAATGCAAAAGTATTTTCCTTCAACTGATATAATAGAGAACTTTTTAAGGCTGTACAATGACATATACTCCATGGCTCTCTATTATTAATGGTGATAGCCAATAATCAATAAAGCCAATCATGTTTAGCCTCTAGATTTCCTAATACCACTCCTTCCTATGAGTTATTAAAAATCATTTCAATTCTTAGATATTAAATGTCATACAGAAAATAACTTCCTGCAAAATTTTGAGTTCATCATATTTTAAGAATTAATACTTTAGGTCATTTTAATCAGTTTCTGATATATATGCGATTTTCAGAAAGCACTGCAGGGAAGAACATTGTGGTGATGACTTAGAATGTGAACTATATTCTTCATATGTATATTAGAGTCAGAGCATTGCTAAACTACTTTACCATCTTAAGCATTTAGGAAGGTTTGAATAAAAAATAAGTTTGCCTACTTCACTGAAATAAAGCATATTTTAGGCATAAAACTTCAAACTTATTAATTTCATAACTATATTTTAAAATGAGAGCCAGTACCAGCTAGATGACATGATGGGTGTCTTAAAATTTCAAGAAAAAGCACTAAATTTTTCACAGTATTTGTGTTTCATTCTCAGTGTAATAAAAATATGCCACTCTTTTAATAATGAATAATAGATTCTCAGTTTGATTTACATGCATGGATTAAATGTCATGTTTGAAAAGTTGCTGCTTTACTCATATTGGATTTCCCTCCAGTGAGACAAAAATGGTGTTCATCTCCTACTGTAATAGTGGTACCTTGTCACATTGACACATAAATATTAATTGGTTGATACAATTTTTAAAATTCCATTCATGAAATACTCTTATAGCAAAGTGGGTTTAAGTGAGGTTATTTCTGGAGTGCGTGAGGTACCTAGACGTATCCTACAATTGCCCACGACCTCCTAGATATCATGTGGCAATTTTAATGGGATAGAAGGAGACAGATCTCACAACGGGAAGTTATTTCAATACCACAGGCTGAGGGGACATGGCCGAATTTTTTAAGTTTGTGGCAAGAAGTTTGACTTATTCCAAGAGCAATGGTAAGTTATGAAATGTGTTTAACAGAGAAGTAAAGAAATGTTCACCTTGTTTTCCTTACTGATGGTCCTAGAGAATTGCTGATGTGTCTGGGTTGATGGGGCACTTCTTTTAGTTAGAATAGTTAAACACTAAAAATTATAAGGTGAGGGTTTTGTCCAAATATCATCCTAACATGCTACATGATCTTGAGAGACATGTACTATTTCTTCAAAGTGTAGGTTCTTATATGTGAAACAGAAATATTATTGTCCACCCACTCTTATTTCTTTGATATTAAAGTCATAATATCACTGAAGGCATCAAACTCAATTTTTAAGCTACTCAACATAGCTTAAAAATATATCAAGCTACATTGAGTAGCTTAAAAATATTTTCTTAGTTTTAGAAAGGGAGGAGTTTAGATGTTGCAATATCTCTTATTCTCTTCAAGCAGTATCATGGTAACATGTTATAAGAGGAAGAATCAAAATGCTTACATTAACTAAGGTATATATTATGAGGTGATTTTTAGAGTTGGCTTGATTTTCATTAACAATTATTTTTAATCCTTCAATATGTTGGGCTCTGAGCTGTACAGTGACAGTTACTCTGATCACTGTCCTATTGGTGGTAACAGAGTCAGATCAATGAGACAGCGCTCTTGTAGCCCAGAGTCTCCAAGCTCCAGGAGACTGTGTAGTTATTCCCAGTTTCATCACTAAGTAAGTTTTGGAACCAGAATTCAAATCAGGTTGTAAACCATGCACTACCCCTTCCTACTGCCTTGTTCTGCAGTATTTATTCTTTGTATGCTAATAAAGATGAGCAAACATTTTACAACAGCATTTGCAGAAGACATTTAGCAGAAATGTGCTTTATTCTGATCAACCAAAGAAAAAGCCTCATCTATGCAGAAATAAGAAGAGATCTTCTGGAAGGTAGGAGACTCGCTATGATTCTGCATCCCAGAAGCCTGTGTCTTCTCTGTTCGGAGGAAGACCCCTGTGCCTATGTCTCTGCTACAGAGTTAACTTTTAAATATGTACCACCCATTTGGGGGATCTGCTTTTCTTCATTAAGGAATCTGTAAATTACCATAATTAAGTGTAAAATCATATTTTGCTTTTAAACAAGTTCACACGCTGACATGTGATTCAAAAAAACAAATGTGCTTATCAAATAAAGTTGGGTTAAGTATGGTCAAAATCAAGTCACACACACACACACACGTATGCACACTTTGGCACAGGCTCTCAAGCTTAGACATGGTTTCATTTTCTTTGTGGTGTGGGGTGATGTGAAAAATGAAATACATAAGCCTAAATTGAAGGAAACCACGGTCTTAATAGAATCATTAGAAAAATTGTTTCAGAATGCTCCATCCTTCCGGAAATAATAACCCTGTAATGTCAGCAAATTCAAAGTCAGCATGGGTTACCTGCTCCTTACAGAGGAGCCTGGTCGTGTTCATTACATCTGCCTGAGGCGTAGCCGAACTTGAGCGCATGACCTTTAAGATATTTTTAAAATTAATCAATGTTCTTTGCCTGAATTTTGCTGGTTTTGCTTCTTTAACCAATTATTTGCATTTTTTTAAAGTTGGCCAATTCCTGTGTCCAATGAACATGAGAATAGCTAGCATAAAGGATCTAGCCAGTAATTAATAGGTACCTTTTACCTTAGATATCTTTGCCAAAGTTCACTTAAAGTATTTTAAAATGTCACCCCAAAACAATTAATATAAGATAATCACTGATAAGATTACTACAGTTCTTAATCTTATTTCATGAAAAATATAAAACAGATTTTCATAACAAAATAGGACTAACAATAGTCAGCACACTGAGTATTATCTTCAGAGTAGTTACAATTCTTAATTCAATGCAACTGTAATTTTCAAAATTAACACATTTCTCTTTCATTTTTTAAAATAAAATTATTGAGAAACAAATAGCAATGAGACAGTTTCAAAACCAATCAGTAGGACAGTTTCAATAACTAATAAGTTGCATATTGTTGTCTCAGTGGTTCATCATTTTACAAGATGCACACATGATATCCTATCTCAAACACTATTAGAACAAATCTTTCTATTCATTGAATTAAGCAAATGTAACTGTATCTATCCTAACTATTTTGAATATACAGATACAAAATGGTCCTTCATTTGGATCCCATTTTTGTTTAGTTTTGCCAAAGATGGGTATTCCTTTGCCATTTAAATATTGTAGGTGCATGAATTCAGCAAAATAATCCAATAGTAGTGGGTTATCCATAAGACTGACAATGTCAGAAGCTATTGACTTGAGCCTTCCACAGCTCAGCATACTAATATGGCTTTACTTTTTATATTTTGTTTCTACACAATTCTGCTGGATGGTTAAGAACAAAATAAAGCAAGAACTATGTGACAAGAAATATAACTTTTGTATCTGATAAGGTCAATCAAATCCCCTCAGGATTTATCCTGAAACCCTATATAGCAGTTGTACATCTTTTGTCAGTGTCAGCCATGTGGATGAGTCACAGCCAATGCTTGACCAATTTGTTTTCTGTGAAAGCCTGAGAGAATGTGTTCTCTCCATGTGACTCTCCTTAGTCAGACTCTACATCATCGATCACTTTCCTCTGTGGTCCCATAATCTTCTTGATCAGAACATTTGGGACACTACTGAGTTATATGATGTTACACTATAGGTTCTCTTATGTCCTGAGTCCTGACTGACCTTGAAAGGCTAAGGCCAAAATGTTAGCTGTCCTTATAGCCCTTCTTTTCACTAATTTTTGGTCTAAAACTTAGATTGTTAACCCTGAAGAAGAGAAGGTTATTATTATTACCCTACAACATAGGCAATTGAGCTTAACCTCTCTATCTGTCTGAATATCAAACATCTTAGACATCACATGGAACAGGCATTTTCCATCAAATATTGATATGTTAAACCTTAAGTCCCCACAGAATATGAAGAAAAAAAGTTTAAAATAAAAAAAAATAAAAAATAAAAAATAGAGGGTTGGACTTCAGGTCCGAGCATGTTGCTAGGGGTGTTTAGTCTCCCTAGAACACCGTCTGTGACTCCTGCCAGCAGCAGACTGCACAGGAAAGACTCAGGGAGACTCAGAATCCCCACGACGCAATGAGAAAGTTTCAAAACTGATTAACAGGAGACTGCCCAGGCCACTGGACCTTGAAGCGACCCAGAGCGCAGGCACGGCGTGACAGTGAGACCACCCAGGCCACTGGATACTGAAGTGACCCAGTGCTCAGACCCCAGCATGGAACCCTTCAGCAGAACTCCCTGCAAAGAGACTAGAGGCAAAACCCACCCAGCTGATTCAGGAGCAGAACATCTTGCCAGTGTGACACAAAGGGTTCACCTGCAAGGCTGCAGCAGGAAGAAGTGGAGCACAGCAGCCAGACCTAAGCCACACCCACCTGGAGGAGCCTGAACTTCATAGATCTGGACCTGGTGCTAAGGTAATAACTCTATCTAAGCTCTACACCAAAGGTCAAAAGTCAGTGGTATACAAAATGACAAAGGAAAAGGAACAAAAAGCAGTCTCAGGCCCCGAATCCATCCAGTACAAATGCAGAAGACACTAGCATAGAGGAAATTGGAAATCACGCACCTGAAATCTCTGAAATAATAGCATCAGAAGCAAAGAAACAACTGCAGAAAGGTATAGAAGAAAGCAGATCAGAAATAATTCCTGAAATAAAAAATGTAGTGACAACTGTAATCAAAGAAGTACTAAATTGTGCTTCTAAAGAATACACTGATAAAAAAATTAGAGCAGAATATTAAAATGATGGAACCCCTGAATAAGCAATATAGGAAAGACATAGAATGAATGAAACACTTCCAAAGTGATATACAGGAAATTAAAACCTCAATCACAAGCTGGCAAATCCATCTGAATGAAAGTGAAAGTAGACTTTCTGACCTTAAAGACACCATTGCAGCTAGTGCAAAAGTGAGCAAATATCTCTTAAAAACAACCAGGATGCAGGAAAAACTAATTCAACACCTGCAAGATGATGCAAAGATGAACAATGTGAGACTGATAGGCATCAGTGAGAAGGATGGAGTCAATACAAATGATATAAAAAGAACACGGGCAGAAGTAATAGCAGAAAACTTCCCAAATATGGGGCAACAATCTGACATTCAGAGAACCGAAGCATATAGAACTCCAAATAACATCAACCCAACTAAAACCACTCCCAGACATATAATATTCAAGATCCCAGAAATTCAGCACAGGAACAGTACACTAAAAGCTGCTAAAGAAAAGAAACAGATCAATTTAAAGGAAAACCCATCAGAATAACGGCAGATTTCTCTTCACAAACCATCAAGTCAAGAAGAGCATGGAGCACAGTACTTCAAGTCTGGCAAGAAAACAAATTCCAACCTAGACTGATATACCCCACAGAACTCTCTTTCAAGTATAACAGAGAAGTAAAATATTTCCATGACAAAGAACACCTAAAGAATTTCATGATGACAAAGCCAAGACTACAATGACTACTAAATGATGTTCTAGAGAGAGAACAAAATGATCACAACCCCGTGAATGAGAATGGAAAGAACCCACCAAATAAAGCAAACAATTAAACACAGGAGAATAAGAGGTATACAATAGTAGTCTTTCAGTTATTCTTTTGTGTACAGCAGCAAACTATTTCCATCAGCACATTCTACAAATGGACTTCTCTTGCACCCTATGGGTCATGATTTCATATGGGTCTACAGGGTGGATTTCAAGGAAATAGCTGTAACTCAGTCCCACAAATGACACCTCACCACCAGTAAGTGTCATGGTCATTATCCATGTCCACAACACACTAGAACTTTGTGCAATATCCTGTCCCCAAACTGTCAGAAGTGATGGTCATTTATTTCTCATTCCAGCATTTGTCTTATGTTTTCTTCTTAGTATTTCTTTACTACCATGAAAATTTTTTCTTATTTCAATTGTTTTGAGATATTTAATTTTAAATTAGTATTTAATTTCCTGAATATTCCTTAATCTTATTTTTTAAGATTTATACTATGTCTTTAAATGACAATTTATCTAAACAACATCATATGATATCTTCTCCAAGTATTACAAACTTTTAAAAGTATATTTCTATTTTCTGTTCACTTTATATTTCTTCCTCCCTGTCTTTCATGCACACATACACACACATATATATGAAAAAAATACATGTATAACCCGACATAAGATTGTTACTGTTTCATAGAAATCTTCAATGACCTTTTAAATAAGGGTTCCTCTAATATATTTTATATACTCCTGCATGGCTATCACTTTGAGAGCTCTTTATTGTTCATCCAGGAGCATACTGCAACTTCTCTTGCCTTTTGAATTATGCTCTTTGTAATTTCCTATATGCTATGTCAGGAGGTATTAAAATATTTCAAGTTTTTATAACTAGAAATTATTTTACTTTTAGTTTTCAAAGGTATGTTTGCTATGTATAAAATTCAAAGAGGATAGATCTTTTTTTTCTTTCAGTCTTTTAATTAATCTATTTTCATACACACTTGGTCCTTTTTATTTTTCTTCTTTCTTTCTAATGTGGAATAAGATGCGATTGAATTTTGTTCTTCCATAGCTAATATTTTTATGTATATGCTT
>PVKA01041415.1:0-18108 GCA_004027165.1 Ctenomys sociabilis | reverse complement strand
AAACAGCATTTTTGAACTTGATTTACCTAGCAGGTCGGGTACCAGAGGACCCGAGCCTTGTACTCTGCCATCGCAGGGCCTTCAGTGGCGACGCGCACATGGTGGGCGCGTTTGAGTCCAGGCCGAGTGTGGCTTTTGTCCCAGAACTCCTTAGACAGCCGTAGGAGAGCCGCGTCCCTCGCCCCGCTCCTGACAGTTTGTTTTCCCAGTCCCTGAAGAGTGCGCAGCAGGCATGCGTGTTGCAAGCCCAGAGTCCTGGGAGTGGAGCGCCTGGCTGCCCAGGGTGATGGCTCTCAGCTTTAAGTTGAAGCTGATTAAACTAAGGGTTTGACTCTCAGAATTCCTTCTCCTGTTAACCGCTTTGCTGAAATAGACGCTAACAGCTGCTGACAGAAGCGCAGGCGGGGCTGGCAGGGCCCGGCTTCCTCTTCGAGGAAGGCGAGGGCGGGTTCCTGGGTGAGGGCGGTTGGCCTTGATTTTGTTTAAAATGACTTCGGCTCAGCACCCTAAAGATAAAGTTGACATATTTTTATAATATAAACATACTTTTTTTGTACATTGTGTTCATTCTTGAATAAAGTGAATTCAGTGTTGGCTTGTAGATATTAAGAAGAAAGTATTGATTTTGATTCAATAAATGTTTTCTTTCAACCTGGTTTCGTTGTCGTTCCTTCCCTTCGCACCTCGTGGCATACCCACGTTTTTCGGGAATGACTCCAGGGAAGCAAACATCCCAGCACATCACTTTTTGCTTTCAAAGATTATTTCAATACCTGCAGTCTATAATTTCAGTTTATCATATAATTTAACGAATAAAATTTAAGTGTTAGAAAAAGGTTTAAATGTTAGGAAGATAAAACTATTCAAGATGGGCATCATGGTGAGGCTGGGCAGGGAGGAGGGTGGCACTGGCGCTGCGGCGGAGCCGGCCACTCCCCGCCCGAGCCACCATGCCAGGGAGCCTTTTAGAAAGGACGGGCCTCACTGTGGCCCAGACGCCTGCGCCTCCCCAGGCCCTAGGTGGCAGGTGTTCAGCCTCGCTCTCCCGGGCAGCGCATTGGCCAGTGCTGGGCTTCTAACGGAGCACCTATCCAGTGCTGTGTTGGCCTCGCGGCACAAGCGGGACTTAAGGCGCAGTTAGGAATTCTGTTGTGAAGGCTAATTTCAGTCATCATGGAACGCTCAGGGGGTGAAGCCCAGCATGTGCAGCGGGGCCTGGGGCTGGTCTGGAGGACGCGAGTGACGGCGAGCAAGTGGGAGAGGGCTGTGGGAGGCTGTATCGCAAGGCCATCTGGCTTTCTAAAAACAAAACTGAAGAAAAAGGTGAGAATATTTCAAAAGTTTTGAGGGCGTTGTCCTTAAAACTTACTGCACATCCGAAACTGAAAGGAAGTGGAGGGCTGGGCAGAACACCACGTGCCCTGACAGTGTCACACACGAAGGCAGGCGCCTCCGCGGACTTGCCTCCCCCGGGGGAGCCCATGGCTCCGCAGCCGCCGCCGCAGATGCTTGGCCTGGGACCTCAGAAGCGAGCGCCAGGGCGCCGGCCGCGCGGTGAAGGCCTGCGGCTCTCAGCTGCAGACTGAGCGCGCCCGAAGGCGAGCGCTGGCGCTGCCCGCCAGGAAGCTTCTGGCTGCTGCAGTCCCATGGGGCCGTCCCGGCTGCGCGCGCGAGGTCGCATTTGGTTCCCATTACTTCGTGGCTCCCTGTCTGCTTTTCCGCGGGGCCCGAGTGTGAACACTAGTGAAAAGGTCATTCAGCTTTTGACCTCAGAGCCACAAACTTAGAATGCACATGGCGCCATCTTCCCCTCTGGAGCCAGGAGGCAATGCTCAGGTGAGGACCAGAGCTCCCCCAAGGTGAACGGTAGCAATGCCCAGCGAGTTTCCCTTTCTGTGTTTACTTCTTAGGAAGGACAGTGACTATACTTTTGTTGGCTTTCTCACCTGTGCCCCCAGGAGCCTGGGGATGTTCTGGAGGCAGCTGGGCAGCACAGGCAGAGTGGCAGGCAGCCATGGAGAAGGCCCACGGGGAGCAGCTCTGAGTGCCCTTTAGGTCCCCCTCTCCGGGCGCTTCTGCTTGTATCCAGGATGGTCTGCTCACAGCCGTGCCCATGTCGCTGCTATGTGTGGGTGTTGCATGTCGTCTTGGAGCTCTCTGGCCAACAAGCACCTGCTGCCTCAGGAGCTCTACAACTTGAGAAGGAAGAGCCGGGCAGACCCTGAAAAAAATGAGTTTTTAAAAACTTTTGGGTTCTGGGGCTTGAACTTGGGACCCTGTGCTTGCCAGGCAGGTGCTTATGCTGCTGAGCTCCATCCCCAGACTGACAGCTTCTAATATGGTCTTTCTTGGTGGGCTCTGGAAATCGAATTTGGGGAGCGCTGAGACACTGGATGGGGAAATAAATGACTCTTGCAGCAATGTATATGGGATAAACGGCTAAAGAGGCTGCAATGATTGAAGGTAACAACAATTACAGTCATCTAAGTCATCCCACCTCACCGTAAATCAACAAGCTTCATTTGGATCCCCACTTTTTTTCTTAAGGCAGGGTCTTAAGAAACTACTATGTAGTTCAAGCTGACCTCAAATTCACTATGTAGCAGCCCAGGCTGGACTTGGACGTAGGGAAATTCTCCTGCTTCAGCCTCCCTAGGATTATAGGGGTGTGCCACCACTTCTTGATAACCGAACCTTGTCATTATAAACCAGTGAGGTGACTGGTATTTAAAAAGTCTAGTCAGCACCCATCTAACGAAACACTTATGTGTTCACTGATACCCTCAGGAACCTTGAAATACAGCTCTCTCTGCTGCATATTGCTTTGAGAAGCCTCCTTTGCTGTCAGTTCCAAATTTTTTTCCTCACTGCTCAGGGTCTCAGTGGGGAAGCAGCTGTCTCTGTGGCCAGTGCACAGCTGGCATGGGGCGAGGGATTCCTGTCCAATGGTTTCAGGAGTCTCAAGCTGCTATGCACACAGCCAGGCCCCTGTACCTCACTGTGCAGTGGGGGCACAGGTCTTAAGCACCATCAAATGGCTTTTCCAGGGGCATGGCCACCAGGTCCCTTAGGCAGTGCACTGAACAACCAGGCTGGGTTGCTTCTTTCTTCCTGCTCTCAGACACCTTCCCTTCCCAGCACACTACCCCCTACTGCCTGCTGACCTGGCAGGGCTGTGGGACCCTCTGGGTACAGGGCTGGAGTTGTCCTGCAAGCATTGCTCAACCCTGGCCGCAGTGATCCAAGGTCCTGGGAGATAGGAAAGGCAAGGTCTGTGGGGCGAGCCTGCTGGCCAGATCTATGCACCACACACAGTGACGAGGAACCTCCAACCTTGGAGTGCTGGCTTCCACTCTGTTCCCAACTTCTTAGCTGGGGCCTCTGGACCAACCACTCCAGGGCTTCTTCACCACAGACATGTGAGTAGTAACTGTCCTACCTCCAAGGGCCAGGAGGATGAACATAAGGTGACAGGCAATTTAAAAAACGTGTAACTAGTCACCTGATTCCATAGTTTGAGAACAAAACTCAGCTAGCCTTAGCATTCCAGCATCAGCTTGTAAGATAAAGCTGACAGCTTGTTTCAAGGAGTTACCACCTAGAGATGGACCTGACACAGTCTCACACAATGCTTGGCTCTCCCTGCTCACCCAATGATAACCCCCAATTAACTTGAAGTCTGCCTAGCAATGTATGACAAGACAACGTGTAACCAATTGTAAAATATCCTCTCATCTGCCTCTTATACTTCCTTCTAACAACCCATGTAAGTGACTGTTTCACCTAATGACAGGGCTGGGACTGGACAGTTTTTCCCTAGCCTACTGGTTTACAGCTGTTGCCTTTCACGTGTTTCAGTGTCTTGGGTCTTCTGATGTGGTCCTAATTTATCTGCAACAGCACAAGAGCAACCACTTGCTCATGGTTACTATGAAAATTAGTAACCTGATGATGGTGATTTGGTCATCAACAGCTAAGTTATTTAGCTAAGTTGATTAAGCACCATGAAAGACTCCTAGGGAAAAAGATCCAAGCTTGAAGTCAAAAGACCCAGGCTTCAACAGTGACTGTGGCATAAGGTCTCTCCCTGGAGGTTGTCAGGAGGGTATATCTCTGAGGGGGGTGCACAGGTCACCCAAGAGAGGGCTCACTGTAACCCACCCCCTGCAAGGCCAAGGCTAAGTCAGGTGGAGCGCCATGGGTAAGGCTTCTGGTGTATCTGGTTCCTCTGTTCAGTGGCTCCTGCTGCCTACCCCCTACACAGCATAGGGGGCTTTTGGAGACAGGGTCTCACTATGCAGCACAGGCTGGCCTTGAACTCACAAGTTAGCCCAGGGCACAGTCAAAAAGAATGCCCCTTGCTTACAGCAGACAAAAAACTGTGAAAGGCCTTTGGGGTATTCTTTTTCTTTTGGGGGGGTATTAATTCTTGAGTGATTCTTACTAGATTTTCACTGTAAGCATTTGTTTTTATTCTTGTTCAGTGTCACAATTCATACTGTCTAGCAAATTTCCCTTGGGATCCTTTGACTCATCACCCTCAGTCCTGCACCCAGATTCACAAAGGTGGATGGGAATCGGCTGCAGCCATGCTGCGCACCCACCACCATCCAACAAGCATGCAGGCGACAAATCTGTGTGAAATCCCTGTGTTCTCTAGTTGTTTCAGTAGGGTCTGCATCACTCTGCTGTCTCTAACAGAGGCCCACAAGGCTCCACTGCACAGCGCTCACCTAGCGTGTGCAAGGCCCAGGATCGCCAAACACACACCACTGAAAACCCAAGTTCCACTGTAACACAATGCTGCCTGTGGCTCCAGCATATTTAAAAAATCACCTTGTTTCTTCCAAGGGAACTATCTGCCTCCACTCCAGAGGGCAGTAGTCAGCACTTCCCCAGTCAGCTCCAGGCGCACAGAGAAATTTTCAGAATGCGTTAAGCACTTCTCGCATGTATATTGGACAATTTGTTCTTTTTTCAATGATAAGCGTGAACAAAATTGTGTGTTTTTTTTGGTATACTTCAGTAAATCACATATTTTGTATACCTGTCCTTTGAAAGTTATATAAATTAACGGTATTTTCCAACTTCCTAGATTATTTCTTCTTATAAATAGTATTTTTTGGTACATGTCTTTAATTTTAATATAACCAGGCCGGGCGTGGTGGCGCATGCCTGTAATCCCAGCACTCGGGAGGCTGAGGCAGGAGGATTGTTGTGAGTTCGAGACCAGCCTGAGCTACAAAGTGAGCTTAAAGCCAGCCTGAACTGCATAGCGAGACCCTGTCTCAAAAAAAAAGACAAAAAAAAAAAAAAAAAAAAAAAAAAAAAAAAAAAAAAAAAAAAAAAAATTTTAATATAACCAAATCCTTTAGAGGTAGGTTACCCCTGACCCCAGCTGGAATCCTTTTTGGATGTGGCAGGCAGGTTCCTTACCACTGAGCTACATCTCCAGACCTAGAGTTAATATTTTCTTATGTCTTAAGAAAATCTCACTATTTCTGAAATTTTAAGTAATTCACAATTACATCTATGTTTCATACAAGTCATCATTGAGATCATTGATGGGAATTTTCTTTGTGGTAAAGCATCTGAATTACATAACTAATACACATATTTTTATTTAAGGCAGTGTCTATGTAGCCCAGACTGGCCTTGAACTCATGGCGATCCTCCTGCCTCAGCCTCCCCCGTGCTGGGATTACAGGTGCACATTACCACAGCAAGCTTGGTAAGGACAGATGTAATACCCAGTCTGGCAAGAACATCACAAGGGACACTGCAGACTCCGTCTGTCTTGAACACAGATGCAAAAATCCTTAACAAAGTTTTGCAGAGTCAGTCTAAACATATATGAAGACAACAAAAAGTAACTGGGTGGAGTTCATTTCACTAGAGGGAGTAGGGCTGGGCAGTCCATGCTGAAAAACATTGATTAACTCAACTTAGTAACAAGTAAGGAAAAACCATTTTTTCACTCTATTTTTTTGAAGAGCATCTGACAAAATTGAACATCATGAATTCTCTCAGCATAAAAGGGAACTTCCTGGCACTCATAATTATCAAAAATTCATGGCAATTAGTATGTGCAATGGTGATATCTGGAAGTGCTCCTGAGGTCAGGAACAGAGGCAGCACTGCATGCTGGTCACCTCTGAGCAGCGCTGATTACTGTGGCCAGAGGACACGCCCAGAGGCGATATGAGCATGCAGACAAAACCCACAAATCATTAAAAGAAGTTCGAGTAAGCTGGCAAACAAAAGGCCATAAAGAGAAAAAAGGCCATAATGAAACTTTCTCAATTTTATCAATGAATAGAAAACAGAAGACCTAACTTTACACAACAGTGTCCAAGCGGCTGGTGAGTCTTGTGCCTGAAAAGAGAGGCACAAGGTGGTCTCCCTCACCACTGCTGAAATGAAAGGCGCAGCAGGAAGACTGAGCGTGCCCTGGTGTGGGCGTGAGCCAGCCCAGACCCACCAGCCACAAGCCTCACGGCCCTGGGACCTTGTAGCTCGCTCCACGCCACCTGGCCCCAGCATTACAGATATACTTGCCATGCTCCATAGAGGTGCTGCCAGAAATAGTTCAGAAGGCCCGAGGTCCAGTAGGGCCCACTTTTGCTCCTGCTGGCTGCAGCGCTGGCCACATCTTCGTACGGCTCTCTCCTGTCAGCATCAGAGGTGCCCTCTCATGAAGATGCTGGTGATTACTTGAGTCTCATTTCAATTACAGCTGCGAACAGCCTTTCCCTAGGGACAATGGACATCTACAAGTTTCTAGGATTAAGGATTGACATTTCTGACTAGGCACTGTTCAACTGACTACAGTACATCTGTGTTTAGTACTGTGTTTTCTGTACTGCACTAAGACTGTGGCGAGACGGCTGGTGTGGGAGGAATCTCTGGAAGATCTGGTGTGTGTGTGTCGGATGGGCTGTTCTTAGAGAAGGCAGAAGACTCAGCTGTCACAGGGGTGATGTGTCCTGGGAAGACAGGGAGGCTGGTAGAGCTTACAAAGGGTGCTGAAGTAGAAGTTCTTCCTTCTTTACCAGGGTCCTGAGGTTTGAGCTCACAAAGGAAATGGCTATCAATTATGCCTAAAAGCAGGTCGGCCAGTTGCACACTGCAGATTCATTCTTCTCTTTTCATTGCCGAGAATTCTGGTTTTGCCTAGGTTCTCAACTGCCCATCCAGAAGAGACAACTCCCACACTTCCCTGGAACTTACTCACAACACAGTTTTGTTTGTTTTTAGAGAAGGTCTCACTCCAGAGTCCAGGCTGGCCTGCCACAGCCTCTTGAGTGCTTGGATTACAGGTGTGCACCACCATGCCCAACTATAGTTCTGACTACTGGGATACAAGTAAGTATTTTACAAATTCTATATGGTAAACAACGATAAACCACATCAATTTCTCTGGAGGCCTAAAAATAAAGGCTTTGCTTGGTGTGGTGGCTCAGGCTTGTAGGACTGCCACAAGTTTTAGGCCTGCCTGGGCTACATAGCCCACTAGCAATCAAAGTTCAAAGGAGGATCCTGTCTCAAAAACAAAACAACCCCCCCCCCAAAAAAAAAACAACATCAACATGTCTGTATGTGCTGGCACATGCCTGTAAACCCAGCACTGAGGAGGCTGAAAATAGGATCACTATGAGTCTGAGCTTTGTAGGGAGACCCTGTAGTACATACATAAAAAACAACAACAATGAAACAAAAACCAACCAACCCACCAACCACAAAGCTTTCCAACAACTGGAGTCTCAGGCTGGCACTCTGGAGTCAGGAGGTATAATTATTCCACCTGCTCCATACATTCATAATAAAGTTCAGAGAAGGCTAATGCAGATCCTTTATTGATTCCACCAATGTATTAGTTGATAGGCTAATAATAAATGGTACCTTTTTTTTACATTCTCTTAACCAAAAATATAACAAATATTTACACTCAGTAAAAATACAAAAAGCATACAGAGGCACTGTCTTTCTAAAAGACATAAGTTTTAAGAGGTATCAAAAAATAGGAGACAAACATTGCTTGTTACAGGATGCCTTACAATCACTGAACTGTGCAGTATAACTGCTGATTATGACAACTGTGCAATTTTATCTTTATAAGCTTCCATGTTTCAACTTTAAAAGATCAAGTACAACTGCATTCTGCATATTAAAAATGTTTTTAAAAAACATAAAAAAAGCTAAAGATAAACTGGGGTTCAAGTTTAAATCTGAAAATGTACTGCAACTGTGACACTTTCTGAAGATTTATCCTTCTTGCTAGCCTTCAGTGCAGAAGGAACACATACATCGTAACCACGTTTTGCAGACACGTGTTCATCCAAATAAAATCGCTATTTTAACTAAGCAAGGGAACATTTTCTCTTCTGTTTTGTATGGAAAAGAACATGTGATAACACTTTCCTAGGTCTGTTCTTAGAAATTCTGTGACACTGACGGCTCCTCCACAGGCCAGCAGCCTCCTCTCCTCAGTGGCCATCTGGAGGAAAGGGAGGCCCCTGGCCACAGTACGCTTAACAGAAGCAGGCTGGATCTGCCAGTTCTCTAGTCCTGCATCCCGAGGAAGTGGTGCGGACACTTGGCAGCTGGCTGGGCTTTGCCGCTCCAGCAGTCTTGGAGGATGTCAACGTGTGGTGGGAAGAAAAGACATCACCACCTCTTCAATACAGTTAGAAATTTTTAAAAAATAAAAATAAGAAAAATGGAGATTTGTAATTGGAGCACATACAGGTTAAGGCTTTGTTAGCAGATACTCTAAAATTCATCCTTTAAACTAAGAATGGCAGAAATGTACCCTAAATAAAGATTTTTAAAACATCAAGTTTATTTTTTAAGGATATCAAACTGCAAAGCATTTGGTTTTAGTTCCTGATCAATGTGATCAGTTGATCTGAACACTCAGAGTTAAAGCTTCATACAACCAAGGCAGCGACGCGGTGCGGTCCAGAAGCACGGCCTCAGCCCTCTGTGGGGCAGTGCGTGCACCACCAAGGGTGAGGGAAGTAAGGCTTGCGCTGGGTTTGACCACAGAGATGCTGAATACAGAGATGCTGCACAAGCAGCACAATTCTTCTGAAATAATGTATAGAAACAGTGAGAATAAATACCCAAACTTGATAAAAAGGTGGTGATAGCAAAAATACTTTTCGTTTCTTGATTTCCTCTGGACATGAGAACAATGTACTTAAATCAGTGAATAAAAAGTCTGGGTTCAGAGGATCACCGTTTGTGGGTCAAATCACTGCAGTGTGACTTTTAAGCCAGGGACTAGTTCAGGCAACCTTTCATCTCAAAGGAAGGACCAAGAAAACTGGAGCTAGTAGATTATTTTTAATATACCTGGGGTTGATTCTAAGGCTTAAGTTTCATGTTTTTTTTTTCCCCTAGGGGGATTTTTCAGACATGTTATTTCCCCTAAAATAGTTCATTTTGATAGGAAATAAATGAACTACTTCCAATTACTACATGGAAGTGACATGGTTTTAAAATGAAGGCGATACTCAGCACTTGAGAGACTGAGGCAGGAGGATCTCTGTGAGTCTGAGGCCAGCCTGGGCTACAAACAAGACCCTGTGCTCAACAAGTAAAAAATGAAGGGGATACAAAGGAAATAGAGAACACTAGGGAAAAAAGTACAAACTTAAAATGTAGAAATCACATGTGAAATCTTATATGGCCATGTGCACATGACCACTCTGGAGTGACTGTCCTGTCTCCACGCCGGCCTGAGTAGCACACTTTAATGGCTTTGGCGTTTCTCTGGTAATAGCAGAATCTTAGGAAACCTCACTTGCCTTTACACTAAAAACCAATGAAAAAATTTACACTTAATATGTATAGAATACATTAAAACTCATAAAAATGTGAAAACTCCACTTATTCCAGTAAATATGTATTGAAATTTTAATTAAATACTTAAATTAAGAGTGCCAGGCCCAAGAGGCCTGAAAGGTTTGTCCTCTCAGGGGCTAACGAGGCCTGAGATGCTCATTTCCGCCACTCAGCTCCCTTCCTCCCACAGAATTTCCCGGCAGTTCTCTGGTCTGATCTGATCTTCGCTGCATGAGCGCATGCGTGCAGCAAGCGCCCCTCGCCATGATCAACAGCAAGAACGCGACACCTGAGCTGCGAGAAATGGCACATGAGGGTTTCCAGATACTGGAGCTCTCCAGGGCCCACTTTCTACTGGCTCTTTGCTCTGTTTGTGACTTGATGCAATATGACTTTCACCTTAAAGCTCTGTATCATGTCACTAAATATTGACCCTCATCTTTTGGAACTACCTACCTAGCCCTCTTCCTCCCCGTTCCCACAGGGCCGGCAAGGAAGCCCACCGCAACATCATCTCACACCGCAGTCAGTAGGTCCCTAATATTTCAACCACAAAGGGCCTCCTGGCCTACTCACCCCAAGACCCGCCTCGTGTTGGCACTACCAGTGGAGCTCCATTTCTGTGCAGACCAAACCATCATTTCTCTGAGGATGACTTCAGTTTGGTCAGTCCAGAGACAATCTTATGGCCTCAAACAAACAATGGCCAACAACAAACAGCTCACCAAAACAAAGTAAGCTCCAAATACAAAAGAAACCATAATACTACAAATAATGTTATTTTTCAAATACACAAGAATATTCTTGGTATTGGCATATACTCTAAAATTCATCCTTTAACCCAAGCTATAGCTTGGAAATAATAATACCATTATATTTAAATTGACTGGTAAAAAGAAAGCCATACTGAAGTCCTGGGGATGTGGGGAATGCTGAGGCTTGGCTTGGCTTGGAAGGGGCCTTGAGGCATGGCTGGTGTGTGGCACAGGCACAGCTGCCACAGCCCAGGGGAGCACACATCTGCAGGGCTGAGACAGAAGGGAAGCACTCCGAGCACAGGCGATGGGCCTGGGGCTAGGGCAGCAGCAAACTTTGTGCCAGCATCAGCAAGCAGAACCACAGGGTTCCATTCCTTCCCCTCGATGCTCAGGGATCACCAACGGGCCACGCACAGGCTAGACTGCTGACACCTGCTCATTTTCTGAAACAAACAAAATATAAGACGGCAGATCAGCGCGAGAATGAAGGCCAGCTGAGAATATAGTTGTCAGTTTCAATGAAGAAAGCCCTCCAACATCCCATTAGAACCTAGATTTTAGTTTAACATCACTTCTGATCACACTAAGAAGTGACAAACTGAAATTTCATAAATGGTTTTAATCACTTTATTGTGAAAAAGAGGAAAATTACATTTAACAAAGCAAACCCTTTTTTCAAACTACTGCCGGAGCCTGCTGTATCAAAAGCACCATTTCTGACTATTTGGCTTCCATGCACTAGCTGAAACAACTCCACGATGTCTAGCTCTCCTCTAGATTCTCCTGTTGCCCTGAGCTGCTGTTCTTCCAAAAAATAATAGTACATTTGAGTCAGGAGAAGGGCATTTATTGGGCATAAAAATAAGCCTTCCCCATTTAAGAAATATGCCATCCTATTTCTTTCTTTCAGCAGTCCTGGGAGCACACTCGGGACACTCTGCCACTGAGTTACATCCCACTCCTTTTATTTTGAGTCAGGATCTTGTTTAGTTGTCCAGGTTGGCTTACAATTTATAATTTTCCTGTCTCAGCTGCCCAAGTAGCTGAAATTATAGGAATGCTCAACTACACATGGCTAAAAATATTTTTTTCTGGCACTGGAGATTGAATCCAGGATATCAGGGTAAGCTACTTACCCTGCCCATCCTTTACCATTCTTTTAAAATTTGAGACAGGGTCTCAGTATGGCTTGAATTTGTAATCTTTCTGCCTCAGCCTGCACAGAGCTGGTATGAAGGGAATACATCACCACACCTAGCTTGGCTATATTGTTAAACAGAGACTGTTAGGGCATTAAAAAAAAAAAAAAAAACCCACACATACATACATAACACTAATCACCACAAAATAGCAGAATAAAGACCCATTACTGCATTTAGCAATTCATTTAAGAACCATTAAGGTAGTCTGTCAACATACCATCTGCTTCGCTATCTGGATCAGTCACATCTGCTAGTTTAGGATGGGATGCCCGCAAATTATGCCTCTGAGGCTGAGTTACAATCTTCGATGAGACCCAGGCCATGGGACTGCCACTGAGACAGGCGGCTGGCAGCTTAGAAAGGCTGTTGTGCACCATCTTTGACCTCTGCACGGCCACACTATACTCTGGAGGTTTTAGGTGCGGGTGGGATCCTTCCTTTAGGTCGGCTACAGAGATTCCCACATATCCTGGAGGAGTAGGAGGTGGCACCCTATACCTACCATCCTTCTTGGGTGAAGTGACACAGTACACTGGCATGAAAAATAAGCAATGAAAATGTTAATGAAAAATGCAAGAAATGAAAAAAAAAACACTGAAAATGATTACAATGGCAAACTTAAAAAAAAAAAGACAAAATGAGTATGCTTAAAAGCAATGATGGCTGATTAAAACCTTTTTGTAAAGCTCAATAACCTTTACAAACCTGTTTTTTAAAATACAACCACATCCAGTTCTACAGAGATCAGAGTGTGAGTGGGAGCATGTTGAAGGAAGGAGCCCACTGAGAATGACTCCCCTCTGTGGCTGGTGCGTGCAACACGCTCCTAGGCGACACCCACTTGGCAAATGGCTGAGGTGGGAACACAAGTTTACCCAACCACCTGCTCTCTACTGACCAGTTTCTTTGTAAGAACAGCATTCAGGCCATTGGACTGTGGGCTGTTCTGCACCAGCGCTAAGGCCGGGCGGCTCTGAGTCGCTCCTGTGTAGACTACTCTCAGCCCAGGCATGTAAACAAGTCTCTAATACCTTTAAAAGTGATACTATTTGTGTGTGTGTGTGTGTGTGGGGGGAAATGAGCTGAACTACATCTCCAGCCCCTTAAAATTTTTTTTTATAGTTAGTAACTTTCTGGTACATAATGAAGATTCTCATCACCAGGAACTGGTGCAAATACATACTTGATCCTTTTTCTCTTTTCCCTTTTCCAGCTCTTTTTAAAATTTATTTATTCTCTCTCTCTCTTTTTGTGGAACCAGGGATTGAACTCAGGCCCTTGTGCTTGCCAGGGAAACATTTATTCTACTGAACCATCTCCCCGGCCCAATTTTCTATTTTGAACACGCAAAAGTTTACAACTAGACTCATATCTTTCACCATGTACTAAAAGACCTAGCTGGGGGAGGTGGAGATGAAGGATCCTGTGAATCTGAGGCCAGCCTGGGATACATAGTGAGTTCAAGGCCAGCCTGCATTGCATAGCAGGTCCCTATCTCAAAAAGCAAAAAGGATTAAAGACCTAAACAGCAAAACAATCTACTGGAAGACATAGTAAGTGGCAAAACCTTCCCCAACAGAAAGAATTGCAGTTATATAAGAAATAACACCAAGAATCAACAAAAGAGATTACACAAATTAGATTCAGTTCAGCAAAAGAATCAATACAGACAAAATGAGTATGCTTAAAAGCAATGATGGCTGATTAAAACCTTTTTGTAAAGCTCAATAACCTTTACAAACCCATTTTTTAAAATACAACCTACAGAAGGTTGAAGAGACAACCTACAGAATGGAGGAAAACAATTGTTTGTTTGCCAGCTAATTCTTAGACAGAGGACTAATATCTGGAATACATAAAGAAAAAAGAAAGACCCAATTAAAATGGGGAACTGAAATGAATGAACACTTCTCTAAAGTAGTATAAACAGCCAATACACACAGAAATGTCAGCATCTCTAGCTATTAGATAAATGAAAATTAAAACAGTTATATGCTTTTTTTCTAAGTCTACATATTCTGGAACTTCAAGAACTATTAGAACTAGGTATAAAAGGAAGCTCCATGAAACTAAAACCAATCCACAGGACCTGTAGGATAAATGGCTCTAAATATTCTGATATTTAGAAAAAAGTGGCTTTTTTCTGGGACACTGGTTTGAGGCCAGCATGGGCTACACAGTGAGTTCAAGGCTTGGCTGAACTACACAAGGAGACCCAGCCTTAGAAGCAAAACAAATAGGTCTGGGGAGACAGCTAAGGGCACAAGCAACTGTGTGGCATAAAGTGATTCCCAGTACAGAGACAAACTACAGGAAGTGACTCATCAAATAAAATAACTGCATATCCACAAGCAGTATAATTTTAACCATATCAAATATTTCCAACTATTTTTTATTTGGCAGAACCAAGGATTGAACTCAGGCCCTTGCTCTTGGCAGGGAAACGCTTATTCCACTGAGCCATCTCCCCAGCCCCTTAACTCTTTCTTTAGAGAACTGGTCTGTCTATATTTAAATTTCTGCAGTTTTCCTAGTAAAGTTTGCATGTAGTATCAAGGCAGGACAGGGTGATGGTGGTAGGAATGTCAGGAGAACATAAGCAGGATATGGTAGGGCATGAATATTGTCCCAGTACTCTGGGAGGCTAAGGCAGAAGATTACAAACTTGAACTCAGGATAGACACTCGAGTGAAACCCTGCTTCAAACTGAACAGAACTGAACCGAACAGAACTGAACCAAACCAAACCAACCCCCCCACCCCCTACCAAACGTTAACAACACCAAAAAGCCAGGTGTGGTGGAGACTTGTGTAATCACAGCACTCAGGTGGATGAGGCAGGCTGACTGAGTTTGAAGCCAGCCTGGGCTACAGAGTGAATTCTGCATAAATAGAAAGGTAGAGGCTATTATTGTATATCTAGGTATTTATAGAATTCAGGGGATAGCTTTTACAAGTACTACCTGATTGCTACCATACTTTATGTAGTTCAGAATGGAATCTATAAATTAGCTGCAACACTCACGACAAACACCAGAAAGATATAATGAAAAGTTTTTGACTTTTTTTGGCGTAACCAAAGATTGAACTCAGACCCTTGTGCTTGCCAGAGAAGCACTTATTCTACTAAGCCGTCTCCCTGGCCCCTCTTTCCTTTTTTTATGGAAAAAGGACTTATGCATACCAAGCACATACTCTATGATGAAGTCCTTTCTCAATTTCTTTATTACATTTTCCTCACTTTTACCTCCCCAAAGATAGTACAAGACTACTTTTTTTTTTTTTTTTTGTCTTTTTGAGACAGGGTCTCACTATGCAGTTCAGGCTGGCCTTAAGCTCACTTTGTAGCTCAGGCTGGTCTCGAACTCACAACAATCCTCCTGCCTCAGCCTCCCGAGTGCTGGGATTACAGGCAAGACTCACTATTTTTATCATGTATGGATGGTAATTGTGGCCCAAAACATTTAAGAGGTATAGAAAAGAAAAATTAAAAATTAATTTATTACTACTGCATAGAACTGACATGATACTCTTCAATAAAACAAAAACATGTCTTAAAAACATGACACACTTGGTCTCTTTAATTATATATCTTAACATCAGACTTCATTTTTAACAGCTTGAGTATCTGCCCTTAAGTTCCTCAGTCTTTTTTTTTTTTTTCCATTTGTGTATTTGGTACAGGGTCTCACTATGCAGCTTGGACTGGTAGTGATCCTATTTTTAGCCTCCCCAGTGCTGGGAATGCAGGAGTGTGTCACCACACTGGGACTCTGTCACTAGCTCACTGTGTCCTGGGGGAGGGGCTGGCAAGGCATGCTGACCCAGGACTGAACCCTCCTCAGTTCAGAATATGGGGGAAAAATAATTTTTTTGCAGAAGGAAAAATGGGTAGAACAAGTGAACAAATTATTTTTTGAACCAGAAATTGAATGTAGGATTTTGCACTTGACAGGCAGGCGATGTGTTGCTGAGCTATACCCCCAGCCCTGTGGACAAGGTTTTCTGTGTATAAAATCCTAGGCCAAGATATCTCAACATCGCTTTTTTTTTTCTGGATACAATTTCTAAGTGGTAAAGATAGAGTATAATACACAGAACTTACCAATCAAGCCTTTTTCTGTACTTGAAGTGACTGTTTTATAAACTGGGTCCAAGCTATCTGGTGGCTCAGCAGAGGTGGTCTCCAAAACTCTCCTTTTGATGGTCCCATAGTTTGGTTCATATGTGTCAGACAGAGAACTGGAGGAGGCCCAACTCTGCCTCAACTGACTGGTCTCTAGGCTCCCTTTACACTGCCCACAAGTTCTAGAGCAGCCTTTTGGACAGGGGTAGGGCTCACAGTCAGTGGATTCAACTTCAGCAATGGAGTCATCCAAATGGGTATGTCTGTAAGAGTTCAGAAAGTCCCAGCTTTTTGGGTTTGGAAGGCTCTGGAAGTTGTCATGGGAGCTGCTTGAACAGGAAGTCCAACTTCCTCGACCACTATCAGCTGCTTCTATAACAATATGCTCATGAGAAATCTCTTCATTGCTCATAGAAGAAGTGACAGCTACGCCCTTGATTAGAGATGGCTTTGTAAGTGTCCACCTAAAAATGGAGATAATACACAAAAGTAATTTACTGGCTTACTGGAAAATCTTGCACTTCAAGTATGATCACCTGCAAAACACTACAGAACACAGTGACAGAAATATACACTGAGGAAAGTTAATGCTTAGATAAGATTTTCCCAAAAAAAATTTAAATGAAAACAAAGATGAAATTTCAAATAAATTACATATTTTCATTCTTGTTAATATATTATTTTCCATCCATACGGAATTAAGAACCCAACTTGAGGGGCCGGGCATGGTGGCGCATGCCTGTAATCCCAGCACTCGGGAGGCTGAGGCAGGAGGATTGTTTTGAGTTCGAGACCAGCCTGAGCTACAAAGTGAGCTTAAGGCCAGCCTGAACTGCATAGTGAGACCCTGTCTCAAAAAGACTTGATGAAACCATGTTTTGTTTTCAAGGTACACCTTAAGTTAGCCTTATAGCATGGTAGAAGTGAATTCCAAATTCCCCAACTACCACTAGTTGGGTCCCATCATTTATATCAGGGATCTCCAAATTGAGGCACAGAGGCCAACTGTAGCCAATAGCCTTGTTTTTGTATGGCCTGGAACAAAAACTGGTTTTTATCTTTTAAAGCATTTAAATAAAATGAAACAAACAAAAAGCACAAAGTATTTGTGATGGAAACGATAGGTAGCCTGCCAGTCTAAAATATTTACTGTCTAGTCCTTCATAAAATGTTTTTGGGCACTGGTTTGTAGCACAGCACAGAGGTAACCAATCTATAGTCCAGTGCTGCCTCTGGGCTTCTGCTTATTTCTATAAATCAAGTCCTGGGGCACAGGTGCTCATTTACTTCTGTATTGTTGGTTGCTGTTGTGGGGTCCTAAAGGCAAAGCAGCTGTAACAGAGGTTGTGTCCTGTGAAATACCTTTTACAGAAAAACTGATGTTTCTGGTTTATGAAATCACTGTATAGAAACCTTTACAAATTTAACAACACTTCAGTATATCTTAGGTATTGCATATTAAAGCAGACCAGATTTATAATATTTATCGGCTTAGAATCAACTTACTTAAAGATTTCCATTTTGCTTGATTCTCAACAGACATTTGGAATTAGAATATCTAAAAAAATTAACCTTTGCTAGTTGATTATTTTTATTATTTTCCAAACAGTACTTTCAGAGAATAGGGATCTAGGGCTGGTCCTACTCTGCCAACCTGTACAATATGCACAGCACTGGGGGGTATTTCCTATTACACAACTTTTTGGCAACCCCTAACCTAACATCCAGGATTTTAAGAACCATTTTCCTCCAGTCAATAGTGGGCATACTCTATGGTCTTAACTGACTGAAAAAATATATGATGATGGAAAGCTACTTGAATTCAGCAACTATTTAAGATAAGCACTGATTGGCCGTGACTCATCCACATGGATGACACAGACAAAGGAACTACAGAATAATGTACACGACTACAAGATAAACCCTGAGAAGACTTCAATGACCACATAGGAAATATAAAGCACATGTGTTGGTATGAAAGTTTGGATCTACCTAGGTCTTAACCATCCAGCAGAAAAGCATAAATGTATAAAAATGAAGTATACATCGTGAGCCCATAATATTAAGCTGAGCTGTAAATGGATATGGTCGACAATTTCTTTGAATAACTCCCTATGGTTGCAGAATGCTGGACTGTGTTGGATTGTGGTGTCGAGTTCAAGAACCTAAGGTAG
>PVKA01041414.1:0-18082 GCA_004027165.1 Ctenomys sociabilis | reverse complement strand
TAATTAACATAGAAGAAGTTAAGTGCTGGGCTTGTGCAGTGTGGTCCTAGTGCCAGGGTGACCTAGTTCACTGAAAGAGCCATGATGTTGACCAGGTTCTTGGGCCCGCGCTAACAGGAGCTAACTAAGAACTGGACCCCAACAGCCAATGTATGGGGTGCTGTGGGGCTGGTGTAGGCCACTGACTGGAGGCTGCTCCTGCACTGGGTGCCATACATCAGAGGCAAGTTTAAGAAGGATGATTAGCCACCCCTTTCAGACCCTGCAGTGTCCAGTGGTGCCAGATCCTCCCAGCATGGCACCCACTGTATGCAGAAGGCCCTACAGACAGACATGAAGGAAGCCCATGGCACAGCCTGGGACTGTCTCTGCGGCTCAACACTTGATAGTGTAATGCTCTGAGAATTAAACTTCACTGTCAAACCTCAAAAAAAATAAAAAGAGAGGTGCTGAGCAATGTACCAAATGACAACCATAATAAAAACCCATCAGCAAATTATTTTATATGTATTTTTATTTTATTGCTATTTTTTAATGCATTTGGTACAGGCTCTCATTATGCAGCTCAGATTTGTAGTGAACCTGTTTTCAGCCTCTCCAGTGCTGGGATTATAGGTGTGTGTCACCACACTCAGACTCTATGGCCAGCTCACTGCACCTGGGGGTGGGGCTGCCATTGCATGCAGAACTGGGGATCAAATCTGGATCCCTATGTTGCTTATGCAGGCACTTAGTCTGCTGAGCTATCTTGCCAGCTCTCTAACAGCAATATATTACTTAATTTTTATTATGTATTTGGTACACTGTCCACTGGGTGCTCAGAGTCTCACTATGTAGATCTGACTTGGAGTGATCCTCCTGTTTTCAGCCTTCCAAGTGTTGGGATTACACCAGGCCCAGTCTCAATCACCATCTCAGTGTGCCACATCAAACCCCAGGTGGTGTGTTCTGCCTAAGCAGGTGCTTTAGTTCACTGAGCTATGGCCGCTTCAGACTATATTTTATAACATCTAATTGTAGTAAAGGAAAAGTGTTTGCTGAATTCATCTGAAGAGGCAAACAACCCAAGAAAAAGCTGGGTGTGGTGGCACATCCCTGTAATCCCAGCACTTGGGAGGCTGAGGCAGGAGGATTGTTGTGAGTTCAAGACCAGCCTATGCTACAAAGTGAGCTTAAGGACAGCCTGAATTGCATAGTGAGACCCTGTCTCAAAAAGACAAACAAAACAAAACAAAACAAAAACAAGAAAAACTAAAATTATAATCCCAAATATCTTACTCTACAGAAGACGTTTTTCTGCCTTTTAAACTCATATATTAATAGCCGGGCATGGTAGCACATGCCTGTAATCCCAGCACTCGGGAGGCTGAGGCAGGAGGATTGTTGTGAGTTCGAGACCAGCCTGAGCTACAAAGTGAGCTTAAGGCCAGCCTGAACTGCATAGTGAGACCCTGTCTCAAAAAGACAAAACAAACAAACAAACAAACAAACAAAAAACCCTCATATATTATTCATCTTTTACTTCTAACACAGACTGTAAGGCACATTTTCAAATTAAAACATACATGAACATTGATGACTTACACATAAGAGTATATCTTCCATTATGGCAAGTCATACACAAGTATTTCAGTGACATACTTCACCAGTCATCCTTCACTTACATAGATCTCTGCATAAACAGAGGAAGGCCAATGATTTTAATTTCTTCCTGAACTACCTAAGTCTCTAAATTTTTAGTCATTTTGCTAAGACCAAATAAAGGTCTTAGCAAAGGTCTATACCATTCACAAAGAGTATCCCTGAATAGTATGGATATAAATCAACAGAGTAGCTCCACAAAGATGGTATAATAAAAATTGAATTTGAGATTGCTTTCTTTTGAGATATAAAATACATAATTAAGTAGAATTATCTTTCTTAAACAAGTACTTCATAGTAGGCTGGAAACATTCCAGAATGTCATTGGAGCCTGTTTTTAAGCAACAAGTTTCTGTTTCTCTTAAGATTAAACTAGGGGGCTGGGTAGATGGCTCAGTGGAATAAGCACTTCCCTGGCAAGCACAAGGGCCTGATTTCAATCCCTGGTTCCTCAAAAAAGAAAGATTAAGCTATCTAAAAACAATGAACTATTCATTACCAATTGTTATACTGAGGAATCCCTAAAGTCCTATTTAAATGATTTTTTAAAATTTCAAGAGAAAAAAGCAATTTAAAACCACAAAATGTAAGAACTTAGTGAAAATCAGGTAAGAGTTTTCTTTTAAAAGAGAAGGTGAATAAATAATAAATGAGTAAGAAAACAAGCAAATGCACATTAAATAACATTTAAAAATCAAGGGCTGGTGAGATGGCCCAGTGGACTAAGTGCCTGCTTTGGCAAGTGCAGGGACCAGGGTTCGATCCCGGGTCCTGCATGCCCCACTGGCCCCCGCACCCAGGGCATGCTGAGCTGGCAACCCAGTCCAGGCGTGATGGTGCTCACTTGCAATCCCAGTGCTGGGGAGGGTGAAAACAGGAGGGTCATGATGAGTCCAAGCTGCATAGTGAGATCTTGTACCAACTACATAAATGAGAAAATAATAATAAATAAATATAAAAAAATTAAAAATCAATCCCTTGGTAAGCTACAATAACTGATGAGACTGCACAACAGATCAGATCATCAAACACTGTGTCTGATATATTGTTTTTTTTTTGGTGGAATTGGGGATTGAACTTAGGCTCTTATGCTTGCTAGGCAAGTGCTTATTCTATTGAGCTATCACCCCAGCCTCTGTGTCTGATATACTGTTAAATCTCCCCTTCCCATTCTTGTTTCTCTTATTCATTTCTATGTAAGTATCTCTTGTAATTGTTAAATGAGTTAAATTGTAGTAGGATACATATATGCTAAATAGCATATATATATATATAATCCTTAAGAGTTTTTTAATTTAAAAATTACATTTGGAAAGCATAGAAAAATAAAGATTAAAGTAGAAACTAACTTTTCTTCAACATATATTAATATTAATATTGTGGCATATTTCTTATACTCTGTACAAAGGAAGTGTATCTACTGTTTCATGACTTGGTAGAAATTGTTTTATAATCATAGAAAGTTAGCTAATGACAAAAATGTTAAGCATCTAACAAAATTAAAAAAAAATTTATATATTTGATACAGGGTCTCACTACGCAGCTCAGAGTTGTAGTAATCCTATTTCAGCCTCCCCAGCGCTGGGATTACAGGCGTGTTCCACCATGCCCAGACTTGGAGGCTGGCTCAGAGTGTTCAGGGCATGGCACGTGGTGCTGGGGATCGAAACCCAGTCCCTGCGCCTGCCTAAACAGGCACTTAGTCTGCTGAGCTATTTCTGCAGCCCACACAGAATTATCAAAAGAGAGAGGAAAATAAAATAAAATAAAATAAAATAAAATAAAATAAAATAAAATAAAATAAAATAAAGAGAAAAGGTAAACCATTAGCTGTGAGTTGCTAGAAGGTCATTCGACCCTGGGAGCACTTAACTACTTCTACCCCATCCTTTAAAAGAAAATTTGAGATGGGAATTTGCTAAATTTTCCCAGACTAGTCTTGGACTTATGCTCCTGTTTCAGCCTCCTGAGTGGCTAGGATTATAAGCATGTTTCCCACACCCAGCTTTTCTTTCAATTCCCTCCTTTTAGATTTATTTTTAAAGAATGGGTGAGATTTATATTCATCAGAAAGTATGCAACTCCCATATACCCTTTCTCCCCACCTCTTACTAAATCTTGAATTAGTGTGGTACATTTGTCACAACTGATGAACCAACATTGGTAATTAATCAAAGTTTACACTGGTGTCCACTTTCTGCATTGCAAGGTGTATGAGTTTTATAGGATATATGACTGCACAGTGTCACATATTTATTGTTACATAGGACAGTTTCATTGCCCTAAATGCCTCTCGTGCTTCACACATACTCTCATCTTTTTCTCCCCTTTCCATCCTGAATCTCTTGCAATAGACAACCTTTCTATTACCTCTATAGCTTTTCCTTATCCAGAATGTCATATAGAAGAAGGTGGAGTTGTTACACAGAATGTGAGTATTTCAGGTTGGTTTCTGTTAGACATTTAAAGTTCCTCAATCTTTTTGGGTGAGCCTGGTATTTTATTTCTGAATAATATTTCACTGTATGGGCATACCACAGTTAGCTTATTCATTTATTGAAAGACATTTTGGTAGCTTCCAACTTTTGGCAACTATGAGTAAAGTTGCTATAAACATTCATATGCAAGTTTTTGTAAGTTCTCAACTAATTTAATAACAAGACAGCCAATATACATGAGAAAACTATATTCAACTTTGCAAGAAAATATAAAAAAATTTTTTTTTTTTGGCTGGCTGGCTCAGCCCACATGTGCTCAGGATCAAACCATGGTCCCCTGCACCAGCCTAAGCTTGCCTAAGCAGAAGCTTTAGATGCTGAGCTTATCCTTATCTCTCTGGTCCTATCAAATAATTTTTGAAAAAATGCACCTTTATGCATCTTAGACCAGAGTTTCATTTCTTCTACCCTCAATAATATTTAGCTGGTCAGTTTTGGATACTAGGCATTTTAAGAGATGTGGAATAAGGGCCAGCCAGATAACTGAGTGGAGTAAAGTGGCTGCTTAGGCAGAGGGATCCCAGGTATGCTGGCCCTACCCTCAGGGCACCCTGAGACTGGGTGTGGTGGTGCAGACCTGTAATCTTGGCACTTGGAAGGCCGAAAACAGGAGGATCACTGCAAGTCCAATCTGTACAGTAAGACCCTGTACTAAATACATTAAAAAAAAAAAAAAAAAGATGTGCAGTGGTATCTCATTGTTGCTTTAATTTGCAACTCCTTAATGTAATGACAAAGATACTATCTTTTTATATGCTTTCTTTTTTTGAGGCAGGGTCTCACTATGTAGTTTAGGATGGCCCTGAATGTACTATAAGCCCAGGCTGTCTTTCAATTCATGGCAATTCACCTGACTCAGCCTCCCAAGTGCTGGAATTACAGGTATGTGCCACCACATCCAGCTTTTCATATGGTTAATTTACCATCAGTTAAAAAAAAAAAAAAAATTACCATCTTTTTGACCAGGTGTTTGTTCAGATCTTTTGCCCACATTCTAACTGCTGAGTATTGAGAATTATTCTGTTCTCAAGACCTTTTGTGGCATACATTTTCACCTTCAATATGACTTATTTTTCATTTTTTGTCTCTTTGGCACAGTTTACATTTTAGTTATAATTTTAATGAAATCCATCTTATCATGGATATTGCTAATGTTGGATCTAAAAACTCATTGCCGAACTCAGTCACCTAGATTTTTCTATTTTGTAAAACTTAAAAATTTCAGATATGTATTTTAATTTATGTTTATTTTAATAAGTATGATCTATTTTGAGTTAATTTTTGGAAAAGGTAAGGTTAGTGTCTATTTTTTTTTTATATGTGTATGTGTATTTTTCTTTATCGAACTAACTTTACTGCTTTGTTAAAGATCAGTTGACTATGTGTAAGCCTATTTCTGGTGTCTTTTTCTGTCCCACTGACCTATTTATCTTTTCATTAATACCACATTCTCTTGATTATATGCAATAGGATGCAGGAGGTCTACTATAAACACAGATTAAGTTTTTGGGATTTTCTCCTTTAAAAGTGTTTAAACCAAACATTTGTTAAAATGTTAACAAGTCCACAAACTTGTTTATCTATAGCAAAAACAGAAAACTTAGAATGTGGGGATAAGTTTTCATTTACCAATCATTAGAAAAGTGGTTTAAAAGGACTGAAAATCCTGACAACTGCCTGAATAATAGAGATTCTATGAAATATTAAATAACCATTTTCCAATCTGTTCCTGAAACTTTTAAAAATTATTTTGTGTCAATCATTATTGACTCTCTAGTCTATACAAACAAAAGTGGAACTATGCTTTTTCTTTACATTCTGGAACCTGGGTCTAGCAAATGCTTAAACACTATGTAAACATTCACTTCATGGAACTGTCAGGCAGGGCTGAGAAGAGACAATGAAAACACAAGCAAGTGTTTTCACATCTAGATCATGGATGTTCAACCTTTTGATTTCCCTGGGCCGCACTGAGTCAAGAAGAAATTGTCTTATGCCACATATAAAATAGTTAATACATGAAAGTAACAAAACTTTATATTTATTTATTAGTTTTTTTTGAGACGGTCTCACTATGCAGTTCAGGCTGACCTTGAATTCACTATGTAGCCTAAGCTTAAACATGAGGTGATTCTCTTACCTCAGCCTTCCAAGTGCTGATGTTGTATGTGCCACCATGTGCAGGTGCTACTTTATTTTTTTTTAATACTTTACGGCTAGCCAGATAGCTCAGTGGACTAAAGCGTCTGTTCAGGCATAGTGCATTGGCCAGGGTTCGATCCCCATCCATGCCATTCCTGCCCCAAGGTGCCATCTTGGCCCCTGGGTGCCAGCCTTGCCCTCAGGGCACACTGAGAGGGCAACTGAGACTGGGAGTGGTGGTATGCCTGTAATCCCAGCACCTGGGAGGCTGAAAACAGAAGAATCACTGCAAGCCCCATCTATGCAGTGAGTGAGACCCTGTAGATCTATACCAAATACATTAAAAAAACCAGTAACTTACTTATTTTATAAAATATCAACCCAAGTTTAGTAATTAAATAGACAACTTACATGTCTAATTCATAATGATAAATGCTTGACTTTACTGGCACGTGCACTTATAGGTAGGCTGAAATACCAATAATTGGCACATGTTACTAAATCACACAAAAATATGTAATATGGGGCTGGGGAGATGGCCAGTGGAATAAGCACTTCTCTGGCAAGCTCAATCCCCAGTTCTACCAAAAAAACAAAAACAAAAATAAAAAACATGTAATGTTCCAAACACCCAAATTTTGATTACACTGACTGTGGCAGGCATATAAGGTGAGTTAGTATGCTCTGTAACACACTACATTGCATTCTGTTGTTGCCTTAGCAATTTGCATTCAAGCACTACACAAATGAGTCATGGAAAAGTCATTAAAAATCACAGAATAATATTAAAAGCTTGCCGTCCTGTAGGGGTTCTTTAGCTATCCAGGGCCACATGTGGCCTGTAGGTTGAATGCACGTATTAGGTTAATGCCACTCTCTGTCTCTCTTTAGACTTTCCTTTCCCAGTTCTCAATGTAAATAATTTATATATATTTCAAAGTCCAGGGGCTGAGGATATAGCTCAGTGGCATAAGCACCTGCCTGGCAAGCGCAAGGTCCTGAGTTGAATCCCCAGTACTGCAAAAAAAAAAAAAAAAAAAAAAAAAAAAAAAAAAAAAAAAAAAAAAAAAAAAAAAAAAAAAAAAAAGAAAGAAAGAAGACCACCACCACCACCAACAACTAAAAAACAAGAGAACAAAGTTTAGCTCAAAAGTCCTGAGCTTCTGAGCTTTCCTCTCTATAAAATATTAAAGAACCATTTTCCAAATCATTATTGATTCATCTAGTCTATACACTTACACATTCAGGCAAAACTAATTCCTTTCTCCATTGAAATTTTATGCTCTCGTAATGCCTTGCTGCTGATTAATTCATTCAGGAACAAACATTTAAGGAGTACCAGACATTGTGCTGGGAGAAAAAAATATATATATATTTTTGGTCTTTTTGAGACAGGGTCTCACTATGCAGTTCAGGCTGGCCTTAAGCTCACTTTGTAGCTCAGGCTGGGCTAGAACTCACAACCATCCTCCTGCCTCAGCCTCCTGAGTCCTAGGATTACAGGCATGCGCCACCACACCCGGCTAAAAATATCTTTAATTTATAAAGCGCCTTACATTTTCTCAATACATTATCTCATTTTTATACATATAACAATACAGTGTCTCATAGGGCATCACATTATTTGTTTATAATTTCTCTAAGCAGAATGATTCCCAGGGGGAGAGATTGAGTCTGATTCCTTTTTGATTCTCCAGAGTCTAGTGAGTATCCAACACACAGAAGATACTGAATTTGATAAGTGAGTGAATACCAGACACTTCTGGTACTACTAAAATATCAATTAGAGTTAAAACAAATAATCTTTATAAGTTTCCAGGGAGGGAAAAGGAACACTGAAACACATACCTGGGGAGAGGAAATCTTCACTATGAGAGAGCAAAATTCAAGTTTTATTTTACAAGCCATGTGTCTAATGAAGATGTATTCGATTTCACTAATGAACTAACAAGCTTCAAGTGAAGAAAAAAAATTGTATAAAAGTTCTTGACTAAGTCACTGTACCATCTGAGACAAATGAACTCATGGAGATATAACAAAATAATCAAATGTAACCAGTTCTCATAAGCTAAAATTTAAATTATTTACTATACAAATAATACCTGCTACAGTTAAGGGATATATTTCAAGATTCTTATTTCAAAGTTTATAGCTACTAATATTACAAATACATAATTTCTTCCACATATTTCCCATTTTTCTTCTTAAAGCACTGAGAATCACGTAATTAACATTAACTTTATTATTTATTTATTTTTTCCTGTATTTAGGACAATCCCTGTTGTGCTGGGCCAGCCCCACCCTGAGGCATGCTGAGATGGTGATTGAGACTGGGTGTGGTGGTTCACTCCTGTAATCCCAGCACTTGGGAGGCTGAAAACAGGAGAATCATCTACTATGAGTCTCATCTACATTGTAAGACCAGTACTAAATACATTAAAAAAAAAAAAAAAAAAAACTTTCTACAAGTATTATTTCAGCAATATCATGCAGTAGTGATCACTGAGGGGCAGTGGAGTACTACAGAAGACAGAGAACCTGGACTTCTATCCCTGTTCCTATGAGCTGCATGATCTGAGAAACCTTTTTTTTTTTTTTTTTTTGGCGGAACTGGGGATTGAACTCAGACCCTTGTGTTTGCCAGGGAAGCGCTTATTCTCCTTTGAGCCATCTCCTTTGTCCCAGAGAAACCTGGTTAAAAATCTTGAAAACATTCTTCCCCAGCATCCTTTTTTTTTCCTTTAATGTATTTTGTTGTTACAGGGTCTCACTATGCAGCTTAGACTCATGGTGATCCTCCTGTTTAAGCCTCCCTAGAGCCGGGATTACAGGCTTACGCCACTAACCATTACACCTGGACTCTGTGGCCCACTCAACCCTCCCTGGGGGCAGAGCTGGCATGGCACCTGGGGATTGAATCATGGTCCCTGTGCTTGCCTAAGATTGCCTAAACAGGCTGCTTTAGTCTGCTGAGCTATCTCACCGCCCACCCTCCCAAATCTTTTTTTTTTTTTTTTTTTTTGTCTTTTTGAGACAGGGTCTCACTACGCAGTTCAGGCTGGCCTCGAGCTCACTTTGTAGCTCAGGCTGGTCTCGAACTCACAACAATCCTCCTGTCTCAGCCTCCCGAGTGCTGGGATTACAGGCATGCGCCACTACGCCCGGCTACCCTCCCAAATCTTGAAAACAGAAAGTGAAGCTTTCTTTTGTAATTCTGAGAACTGAACCCAGGTGTTTATGTAGGTAACATCTCCAGCCACCTCTAGCCTTGTAAGTTTTTAATTTGAGATAGGTCTTGTTAAGTTGTTCAGGCTGGATTCCCTTACTTCAACATTTCAGAGTGCAGGAATTACAGGCATGTGACACCACATGTGGCTAAATTCTTTTATTTTTAGAGTGCTTTTAACTTACACAGGAGAATAGCTACCACTCCACTTTACAGATGAAAAAAAGTCATCACTTGCTTTTCAGAGAAGTGAAAATCAACTGCTCTTTCATGCTTCTATATTACGCCTTTCTGATTCTTTAATACAATGAAAATAAAATTTTAAAGAAGGCAGTGTGATGCGAGACAAATATGGAATTGGGTTAGGAAAGGTATGGTTAGTAAGAGCAATACTATTAGTTATGAGACTTTGACCTATATTTTCTCTGAATCTTGTTTCCTCATATGTGAATAAGTGAGACCTCCCAAAGATGTTTTTTTTTTTTTTTTTTGGCGGAACCGGGGATTGAACTCAGGCCTTTGTACTTGCCAGGCAAGTGCTTATTCTATTGAGCCATCTCCCTGGATCCACGAAAGATGTTTCTTATCTGTAAGGATTTAAATTCTAGGAAATTGTAGATTTCGAAGACTGAGGAATTCACTTTGTAGAGGAAAATAATAGGTACTGACAATTGATAATTAGTATAGGTAATTGATAATAGCCCCTTTTGCAGCTCAGACTGTATTTACAAAAACATAAACTGGGCATGGTGATATATATCTGTAATCCCAATACTTGGAAGGCTGAGGCAGGAGGATTGCTGTGAGTTCAAGGCCAATCTGGGCTACACAGTGAGTTTAAGACCAGCCTGAATTACATAGTGAGACTGTCTCAAAATCAAACAAACACAACTTATATAAAGAATGCATTAAAAAAACATTGAGGGGATGTGCTCAGTGGTAGAATACTCGCCTGGCATGCACTAGGCCCTGGATTCAATGCCCAGTATCACAAAACAAATAAACAAAAATACCTGGAGAATAAATTCATAAATTTTCTACCTTAGGGCACAAATGTATACTTATACCTCTGTTCACATGCATTTATTCATCCAACAAATTGATATGAGTGTCCAAGGCTTAATAGGAACCAGCAATGGCCAGTAATTAAGTAATCCCTTTATAAAGTTTATATCCAGGAGTTGGAGAGATGGCTCAGTAGAGTAAATGCTTGCCTGGCAAACACAAGAGCTTGAGTTCAATCCCTGGTAAAAAAGTTTATATCCAAGGAAGTCCCAGTCTAAAAATGTTAAAATGAACAAATAATTACAGATTGTCAGAAATGCTTTGCACAAAACAAAAAAGATCCTTTGTTGAATAGCAACAAGGGAAGGCAAGTGAGTTTAGCCTGTAAGTGTTAATAAATAAACTATATGGAAAATCAAGATAATTCTGAGTAGCTAAAACAAAGCCTAAGTGCAAGAGTCTGAAAGTGAAAGGATTCAATACCTTTGTGAAAAGAAAGTCAGGCCAGTATGGTTGGTACCTATTAGGTGAAAGGAGGGAGGGCTGTGAGGAAGCAGTGGAAAGAAAGTGATTTAGGAGTAAGTTAGTCATGTATTCCCTGCAGGCCCATAAAAAAAAAAAAAAAAAAAAAAAAAAATCACAATTCATTGGGGGAATGGGAGGTAGAAGAGAATATTAACATTCATTTCAATAAATCTATATTAAAAAAATAAAAGATTTGTGCTGGGTGTGGTGGTGCATGCCTATAATCCCAGCACTTGGAGGCTGAGGCAGGTGAATCATTTTGAGTTCAAGACCAGCTTGGGGTATGAAGTGAACCCAAGGCTAGCCTAAACTGCATAGCAAGACCCAAAAACAAAAAAGGCTAAAAAAAAAAAAAAAAAAAAAAAAAAAAAAAAAAAAAAAAGAAAAGGTTTGCTTTACTATGGTTTGGAGTTCAGAAGAGAGTACAGTAAACACAAAATGATACACGTTGCCTAATAATTTTCCCAGAGCCCTGAACATGGCTCATATCTGATAATGCTTTTGCCAAATCCTCTGGCCATGAAGATGGATTTGTGATTTTGGCTGAATCAATTACAGTAAGCATCTTGACCCAGCAATAAATCCAATCCAATTCATAGTCCTATACATATAAAAGAAACTGAATTTATAATTTAAAAATCTTTCCATAAAGAAAACTTCTGGGATGAATTCATTAGCAAATTTTAATATATATTTAAAGATCAAATAATATCAAGCCTGGACAAACTCTTTCAGAAGACAGAAAGGAGCACACTTCCCAATTTATTCATGGGGGTCAACATAATAGTAAAGCCAGATGAAAACAAGAATGGAAAACTACAGATATTTCTCACAAGAATATTGCAGAAATCCTGAACAAATAAATCCAGCCATATATAGAAAGGATAATAAATACCATAACTACTTGAGGTTTATTGCAGAATTTGTAATTGGTTGAATGTTTGAAAATAATTTCATTTACCATATTGCTGCAGTGCAGGAGAAAAACAATTGATCTAAACACATTATAATAAATACATAAAAGTAAAAAAATTTCAACTCCATTCATTATAAAAACTTTCTGCAAAAGAGAACCTAGAAACAATGACTTCAACAGCAACAAACATACCCAAGTACCCAGATAATAGTTTCTGATTATCATTGTCCAATAAAAGAAATCAAAACCACCTGGAACAGCAGTTGACTCCAGAGCAGGGAAAATATAAAAGGAGCCACAAACATTTCATGATGCTATAAAATAAAGGAAATGCTCAAAAGAATGAGGCATGCCAAATGACAGGAATTACCAATGTTCAACTATGGAATGATTTGAACAACAAATAATTATAGTAGTGAATTAAAACTCACAGAATGTATGAGTCTGTGCTAACACAAATAAGTAAAATAAGTGGAGAAAATACAGTTCTTCAATCAAGATAGAAAACTACCACTAAGTTAACATGATAGTAATAGTGTAGAGGTTATAATTCACTAACGGATGCTAAATGTGGTAGGAGTTTAAGGAAAAACATAATATTTGCATAATCTCCACATATCTTCCCTGGTATTTTTTTTTTTTGCGGAACCAGGCATTGAACTCAGGCCCTTGCACTTGCCAGGCCAGCGCTTATTCTACTGAGTGATCCCCCTCCAACCTTTCTTGTATTTTTTTTGAGATGTGGACTTGTTAGGTTGCTCAGCTGGCCTTGAACTTCGGACTTTTCTGTCTCATCTCTTGAGTAGAATCTCTACGTTTAAGTATTAACAATGGGAAACATAGCTAGCTATTTTACAATGGAGAACATTCTCAAACCTTGGTTTAACCAAGCAATCTAGATTAACATTAATAGTAATAAGACATATAAACATGTTATACACCTTCATATAATGCTCTAGAAGGATACAACATCACTTAAGAGTATGTACCAGTATTTGGTAAAACATCTCTCAATTTGGGATTATCTTATGTTTGTGATAAAATTAAATTTAAGCAATTTTCACAAACAAGAGGAGATTGAGGAAGTACTAAATGCAACAACAATATGCAACTAAATGCAATATGGGTTCCTGGAACAAAACAAGGACATTAATGGAAAAACTGATGAATAAAATATGTACTTTAGTTAATAATATACCATTAATTTGTTGTAGATTATAATACTAGGGTTATGTAAGACTAAGAAAGCTAATCTGTCCTATTTTACTGAAAATTCTGTTGCTCTTTTATGTTGAAGTAATTTATTTATTTTATTTTTTTTGGTGGAACTGGGGATTGAACTCAGACACTTGCACTTTCCAGGGACGTGCTTATTCCACTGAGCCATCTCCCCAGCCCCTGAAGTAATTTTAGACTTAGAGAAAACTGTATAAATAGTAGTGATTATTCTCATGTGTTCTTTAACTTTTTAGATTAACTGCTTCTTCCTTATGCTTCATTTTGCTGGTTGTTTAACCTAAGTTTTCTATAACAGAAATATATTCCTTGCACTTAAAAATGTTTTCTGTCTAAAAATTTTTACAGTACCTCTCTTCTTTGCATGAGTTAAAAAAAATTGCAGATTTTAAAGACTGGTTACAAAAAAAAGCAAAAATAACTCATTATTTTATACTGATTATATGCTGAAATGATAATATTTTGGATATATTAAGTAAAATTAAGCATCACAGGGCTGGGAGTACAGCTCAATGGTAGAATGCTTAACTATCATGTTTGAGGCCTTGGGTTTGAAACCCAGCAACAGAAAACAAAATAAAACATCAAAGTAGGGCACTGTCAAGTGTTTACACTCAGGTTAGTAATGAGACTATAAACTGGAAAACCTGATACTATTATATTGAAAGCTTTAAAATGCATACAGTTTTTACTCTTATAATTCTAATTTTAAGAATTTATTATAAAATAGGGACACATGCTAAGACATTATATAGAAGAGTAAAAACTGAAAGTAAAGGATGTTAGGGAAATAGTTGCATGCATTATGGTTTATCTGAATTATGGAATTCATATACTGCATTTTTTTTCTGGGTAGAACCGAGGATTGAACTCATGCCCTTGCTCTTACCAGGCAAGTGCTTATTCTACTGAGCTATCTTCCTGGCCCCATATACTGTATTTAAAAAAAAACAAAAACAATTATTGGGCATTTTGGTACGTGCTTGTAGTCCCAGTACTTATGAAACTGAGACAGAGGATCATGGGTTCAAGGCCAGCCTGAGGATTGTAGGGAGGTCAAGGCCCACTTGGACTACATGTTAATGCTCTATTTCAGAAAACTCCAAATAAACAAGTAAAAAATAACCAACCAAAAATTACCAATCTATTGATAAGTTAAAAATGTTATTCTGTCCCAATAAGTGATTTTTTTTTTTCTTCATTTATGTATTTGGTACAGGGTCTCAACACACAGCTCAGACTCTTGGTGATCCTCGTTTTTAGCCTCCCCACGCTCAGAGATGGTCACTGGCTCAGTGCATCCCAAGGGTGGGGCTAGTACAGCATGCAGGACCAGGAATTGAACCCTGGTCCCTGTGCTTGCCAAAGCAGGTGCTTAAGTCTGCTGAGCTATTTCGACGGCCCCATTTAAATTTTTTGTGTTACTGAACTATTCATGTTTTCTAAATTGGGCACTAAAATTTCCGTATATAAAAAAATTATTCCAAAAAATTCTTGCCAATTCTTCCTCAAAGCACTGGGCAAGTGAAAACAACATTGAAAAACCAGAGAAAACTTTCCATGTTATTTTGGAAACGTATTAATTAGTTCATGATTTTATGTGATCTTATCTACAGCTTGTAATTTATTTTTAAAAGACTGATTCTAATTTTTAAACATGTAGCAATGACTAACCCTTATTTTTAGTCTTAATTCCTAGTTCATTCTTTGTATAGTATACAATGAGCACACACAAACTGTTTCACAAGAATGTTGAAAGTAATATTAAGTACTAAAAAAAAATCTCAGCTGTGCTTTCTCTTGAAGGAGATAACATATCACACAAGGAAGAAATTGACTAAACTTTGCTAGAAGAACCACTTAAATGTGTGCTCAGTGTTTTACTTACCATCATTTCCTCTGATAATATATATCTGAGGATTTTTTTTTGTTAACAACTAAGTCTGATAACTGCTTAAGGGGAAGATAAGTTTTCTTGCTATTCTTAAGTGATGCTGTGATACGACATCTAAAGCAGAGCTACTGATGCTTTCTCTAGTTTCACCTTAGTTTATTTTAATAGATTGAAATGTTTATGGTAACACATACTTACTGTTAAATTTATGAGTCTAAAGTGTTTAGATATCAAGCCAGATTTCTCAGTAGTCCTAATTTTTTGTCTCTGAAGTGTTGTAGTATTGTGATGCTTAAAAGAATATTTGTTAAAATAGCTTTTCTTGTAGGATTTTAAAAAAACTTTCTCTTGTAGTTTCAATTCTACATGTCCTAGCCTTCTAGAAATAAACATGTTAAAATGAAACAACTTGATGGCAGAAGCTGCACAGAACTAGTTTTTCCAAAGACAAGTACTGTTTACAGGAAGAAACTAAACTTCCTAGGTATATTACAGTGCTGTTTGAAAAATAATTTGGAACAAGGTCTGTGAATGGAAGTGAAGTACCCATGTCTGTTTTAAGAGGTTAACAAATACAGGTACGTTTAAAAAGAAAAGCAAACCTCAGATTATATAAAACCAAGACTGTACCATATAATCAAACAAAACAAAATAAAACAATAGAAACTATAAAATAACAAAATGCCTCCAGAAACTTCCAACTCCCCAAAGAATGGGGCACAAATAAAAAATCAAAAGCAAAAAAAGTTAAATTACACAAAATGACAAGACAAAAACTAAAATAAAAATTATATCAATCATGATTTTGGTGAGCACAAAGACAATAAAATAAAACAGATAATACTTTATTAATATACAAAGTGCCTGCAAGCAGGCACAGGGTCTGGGGGTTTGATCTTGGGATCTGCCGTGTGGGCCCTGCCCCCAGGGTGTGATTGAGACTGGGCATGGTGGCCGTACCTGTAACCCCAGCTCTTGTGAGGCTGTAGACAGGTGGATCACTACGAGTCTGACCTAGTAGCGAGACCCTGAACACCCTGTTGAGCCTTCTCTAAAATACCAAAAAAAAAAAAAAAAAAAAAAAAAAAAAAAAAAAAAAAAAAAAAAAAAAAAAAAAAAAAAAAAAAAAAAAAAAAAAAAAAAAAAAAAAAAAAAAAAAAAAAAAATCAGCAAGCTTACAGAAGACACATAAATATCGGAGCTAAACAAAATAAAAGAATAAGTGAAGAATTAGTCCATGAGGTCCCAAACAGAAATTCAAGAGATAGAAAATCTTCATGAGAGTATAAGCAGCAGAAATGACCAATATCAGGACAGTGTTAGAACAAATGACACAACTGATGCAGGTGACCACATGCTCAGAAATACCTTAGAAACAATAAGAGAATATGAAATGCATTCAAGAGCTACTAGATGATGCAAAGAACACTATAATTAAATGGATTAGTGTAAAATAAGACACAATAAAAAAACTTTTTCACAGAAATGATAGCAGAAAACTTTCTAGGTGTAGGGAAAATTGAAGAAGTAATAAAAAAAAAAAATAAAAAAAAACCCTACCAACTAAGAAAAACCTAGGACTTGATGGATTTATCACTGAATTCTGTAAGAACCCCAAGAAAGATCTAATGCTACTATTCTTTAAACTCTTTAATGAAACATGGGAGGAGTACTGCCAAAGTAATAACTGGAAGCTACCATTACCTTGATTTGAAAATTATAGGACAATTTCTTTAATGAATGTAGATACAAAGATCCTCAACAAGATACTGGCAAACAGAATGCAACAAATCATCAAATGATGATACATCATAACCAAGTAGGCTTCATCCCAGAGATGCATGGATGGTTCAACATATGCAAATCAATAAACACATCGCATCAATAGAAGGACAAAAATCACAAAAAACATAGAAAATGCTTTTGACAAAATCCACCATCTGTTCATGATAAAATCCTAAAAAAAAAAAAGGTATAGAAGGACTTTATCTCAACTGGATAAAAGCCATTTATGACAGTCTTACACCCAACATTTTATTAAACAGGGAAAAGCTAAAAACTTTCCCTTCTAAAATTAGGAACAAGGGGCCAGGGAGATGGCTCAGTAGAATAAGTGCTTGCCTGGCAAGCACAAGGGCTTGAGTTTAATCCCCGGTTCCACAAAAATAAATAAATAAAAAATAAATAAAATAAAGTAAAATCAGGAACAAGACAAAGGTGCTCAACATTGATACACTCCTGTTCAACAAGGTACTCAAAACTTTAGCCAGAGCAATCAAGCAACAGAAATAAAAGAAGTTCAACTATCCTTACTTGCAGTTGGGCATGATCCTCTTCTATCTAGAAGACCCAAAAAATTCCACCAAGACTTCGAAAATAACCAAATTCAGCAATGTAGCAGGATATAAAAATCAATAGAATTGCTGTACTCCAATAATGAACCCACTGAGAAAGAAATTAGAAAAACAATACTATTCACAGTAACATAAAGAACAATTAAAATATTTAGGAATTAAGCAAATGAAGGAAGTGAATGATCTCCATGACTAAAGCTACATGTTCAAAAAAGGAGATGGAGTAAGATAGAAAAAAATGGAAATCCCCTGCTCCTGGACTGGCAGAACCAATATTGTCAACATGGCCATACTACCAAATCTATTACACAGATTAATGCTATCCCAATCAAAATGAGCAGCATTCCTTACTAAACTAGAGGAAACAATCCTAAAATTCTTATGCAGTCAGAATACTGATTACTGCCTGGGCTGGTGTCAGCAATTCTGGGCAACAGCAGCAAAGCAGGAGGCATGATTATCCCATCATTTAAGTTATACAACGAAACTATAGCGATTAAAACATCATGGAGAGCTGGGCGTGGTGGCGCATGCCTGTAATCCCAGCACTCGGGAGGCTGAGGCAGGAGGATTGTTGTGAGTTCGAGACCAGCCTGAGCTACAAAGTGAGCTTAAGGGCAGCCTGAACTGCATAGTGAGACCCTG
>PVKA01041413.1:0-18108 GCA_004027165.1 Ctenomys sociabilis | reverse complement strand
TATATATATATTTTATATATATATATATATATATATATATATATATATATATATATATATATATATATAACCATTAGCCATCCATGTTGTGAAAATTTGTAACATATGTATCATTGTATGTTACCTTGTTTATGTCATTTTTTCTTTGTTTTTGCTTCTATTTTTCACTCTTCAAGTTAAAATACAAATAAATAAATTTAAAAAAAAATAAAAGCCCCCCACAGTAGCCCTACAACCACCTCAATATCTGACTGCCTTAATATTTCTTCTGACAGTTTAGTCTGCTGCGCTTAATCTTAGTCTCACGCAAAGTCTCTGGATATGAGCAAAATGCAGACAAACTTTCCAGCAACCCGTAACACCCCTCACCTGGAGTTCAGCAGCCGATGCAGTCCTCCTTTCCAGCAGATATCTCCTGAGCTGGTCTGTATGAGCAAGATCTGCCTTCCGTTCTTCTGAGCTCTGAGAAGAATCTCCCCTACAGAACAGCTCCAAGCACTTCAGCTCTGCTTTTTCACCTGGAATCTCCAAAGCTTTCAATCTCTTCCAACAAGCCATTCCCAAAAGCTCTTGAACCACGTGCTCAGGTATAGGCACAGCAAGGGCCCAACTTCTCTGATACCAAATTTGGTCTTGGTTTCTTTTCTCTCACTGCTGAAGCAAAACACCCATCACCCAAAGTGAAGGGAGCGCACTCAGCTCACAGCGTGTGGAGGTTCTAGTCCACATCAGGAGGGGACATGGCAGAGGGACAGCCATGCATGGCAGCAGAAGATACCACAGGCAACCAGAACAATGAGAAGAACAAGCCTATTTTTTACTCCCTCACATTGTACGCAGGTTTGTGGGGGCCCAGCCCTCACAGCGGGGAACAGGGTACAGAGAAGACAGAATGAAAAAGAGAGAAACCTGGGGTGGGGAGGACCAAGCTGCTGGCTTGGCTCAGCTCAGCTCAGCCATTATGTTTATTGGTTCTCAGTTAATGTACAGCATGTTCTAAGCATGCACCCAACACTTGCCCTAGTTAACTCTGAGCCTTCCATGTTTCCCTGGGAATGGAATAGCCTCCCAAGGCCACGCTGGTGAGCAGGAGACCGCATACTCCAGAGCCCTGGAATGCAGGCGAGCTCTCTGCTCAAACCCTGGGAGTGCAGTTGAGTCAAGGAAGTTCACTACATTTCTACATTTACCTCCTTATGACTGCTTGGTCCAGGATCTGGTCTCCAGCATCTCCCCCTTTTTTATTATTTAATTGCTGCTTGTGGAAAGCAACCCAGAGCTTATGAAGTTGTCCCTGAGCTTACCCAGTGATTTCTGAAAAAATACAAGACAAAAGCAAAATTAAGGCAGCTGGAACAATCCAAGACCAGAGCCAAGACTGTAAGCCATGCAGCGAAAACATATTTTGAACCATTCTAAAAACATTTAAGCTGGGCATGGTGGCGCATGCCTGTAATCCCAGCACTCGGGAGGCTGAGGCAGGAGGATTGTTGGTGAGTTCGAGACCAGCCTGAGCTACAAAGTGAGCTTAAGGCCAGCCTGAACTGCAGTGAGACCCTGTCTCGAAAAGACAAAAAAATAAAATAAAATAAAAAATAAAATAAAATAAAAACATTTAGTGCCAAAGCAGAGGGGGATCATGAGCAGAATTTTCATACCAGGAGTCTTTTGACCGGGCTGACAATACAGGGGAGGAGGCTGCTCAAGTACTAAAACAGCAATGCCTGGGTGCAGCCGGGATACACAGTTAGTAAGGGTGCATCCCAAGCACTTTATGTTATAAAAGAGAATCCAGTCTGTCAAACTAAAGAGGAGCAGCGGCATCTTCATCACGTATCACATGAAGGGAGGGAGGCCAGCCAGATAGCTCAGCAGACTAAAGTGCCAGTGTAGGCAAGTACAGGGACTGGGGTTCAATTCTTGGCACCACATGTCCTGCCGGCCCCACCCCTCGGGTGCACTGAGAGGGCCACCGAGACTGAGTGTGGTGACACATGACTCTAATCCCAGCACTTGGGAGGCTGAATACAGGGAGGATCACTATGAGTCCGATCTGTGTACTGAGACCCTATAGACCCTGCACTAAATACATTGGAAAAAAGAAAAAAAAAATGAAGGGAGGTCTGCTTGTCAGGGTGTTTCTCACCAACATTTGGCAGCATCTCTCTGGGCAAATCTTGAGATGAGTCTTGGGGGTAATCAGATGTTCCAGGCCCTCCATGCACACTGGGTCCATCATGAGGCTTGATCAGTCTCTCTGGTATCCACAGGGGGGAAGCGGCACCTTCATGGATGACACAAGCATATCTCCTCCCCCTTTTTTTTTTTTTTTTTTGTCTTTTTGAGGCAGGGTCTCACTATGCAGTTCAGGCTGGCCTTAAGCTCACTTTGTAGCTCAGGCTGGTCTTGAACTCACAACAATCCTCCTGCCTCAGCCTCCCGAGTGCTGGGATTACAGGCATGCGCCACCACGCCCGGCAAATCCCCTTTTTATTATTTAATTGTTGCTTGTGGAATTTCTGTAGAATGGGATATTTGGAATTGGGAACAACCAAGATATATAGTGAGAGTCATTGTATAAATTAAAGGACAAATCAGAGAGAATAGTAAAAGCAGAAAGCAAGTAGCCCTCCTTGTGCTGATGGGATTTGAGGTATAGGCAAATAGAAAATTTTTTAGAAAAATTTGTTGATTAATTACCATTATAGCATGTTGTTAGAGATTGTCATCCACAAAGACTGTTGGAGCATCTGGAATTGGTGAGGATCTGTAAGCTTGGGAAAAATCATCAGGCACCTTAAGAAGAGATTTAATAATCTGTGGGAGGGATAGTGAAAGAGCACTCACCCAAGGCAAGAGGCAAAAGGCCTCCCTCAAGCATACGGCACCATCCAAGATGTGGTGACTTGATTTAGTCACCCCAAGGCGCATGGTGCAGTGGGGCCCTACAATCTGCAAGCCTCTTGCAGCTCTTCGATTAACTTTATATTCCATGCTTGGTAAAGAGGTTGTCCCTGGCTTTGCACTCCTGGCAGTCCTGCTCCCTCAGCCACCTGAGTACTGGGATCATAGATGTGCACCACCACTCCCAATTTCCTATCTTTCTGGGCACATGCTCTTAGGGCTTGTGTCTGTATCTGTCCCCAAAGCCTCATGCAGTCTGAGATAGCTGGATCGAGAGTGTATGATGCTGTAATCGAGGGTGTGTGCTTACTAAATTAGTCCAGAGATTGTTTTGGCTTGGTTGTGAGTGGGATGGAGGGTGCTCCACTATGGGGGTGACAGCTAGCCCCCTAAGGGCATGTAGCCTGGATCGGATATAAGGGCAAAAGGAGGACTGCTGTTGATTTAGCTTGTTGCTTGCAGCTGCTTCACTGCTTAACTGCTTTGCTGCTGTCTGCTGCTCCTGGCTCAGGCTCAGATGCCCCTCTTCAGGGGGAGGCGCCTCCAATAGCTCAGCCTGACTTCACAGGCTCCTCTCCCTTTAGAATGAGAAAGAGCTGTTCAGGTGCTTGCATCTTGGGTGCAGCATCCTGTTTTTCTTCTTCCTGTAAAACAGTCAACTTTAGAGTTGGCTGTCATGGAAGCACACAGAACACTTCATTGTTGTTTTGGGAAGAAAGAGCATATATCAGTAGTATGATGTCTCCAAAGCCAGATTGAGGTGTGAAAGGCACCTTTTCCTGCTGGTTCTGAGAGGCTTCCTCTTGGCACCCAGGAGGAAGGATTCCCTGATGTTGACACATGTGGCCACCTTGGCATAAACGCCTTGTGGTACGGGACAGCTCCCTGTTCATTTTATGTCCTCCTTTCCTCTGCCATCAGCATAGGCTTAACTCCCTTAAGCCCAGAGACCTATTGGGATCTGATTCCCAAAACACCAGTGTGTCAGGCAATCTGGACTTGCTGGTAATGTAGAGACGATGTCTCACAAAAGCAATCTTTTTCTAGATTGCAGATCTTCAAATTGATAATCCTGTCATTTTCATTTCCTGAAAGTCAGGGTCGTCTTGTGAAATGTTGTTAAACAACATGCTAAATGTGATTTTTTTTTTCTTTTGAGACAGGGTCTCTCACTATGCAGTTCAGGCTGGCCTTAAGTTCACTTTGTAGCTCAGGCTGGTCTCGAACTCACAACAATCCTCCTGCCTCAGCCTGCCGAGTGCTGGGATTATAGGCATGCACCACCACGCCCGGCGCTAAATGTGAAATGTTAATCCTCACTCTAAACTTTCCCTCCTTCAGAGCCTCAAGGAAAGACTTCATTGGATTTGATAGTGGCTTTCAGATTTTTAGTATTCCGTCCAAGAGGGGAGTTTGAAAGTTGGTGTATACTGTTAATGATTGTGTGTCCATGTCCTGCCTGAAATACCACTTTTGTTTATGAAAAGTATCTTTAATAAAGCTGGGGGCCAGCGAGGTGGCCCAGGGGACTAAAGCGCCTGCTTCAGCAAGCTTAGGCAAGCACAGAGATGAGGTTGATTCACACAAAACATGCTGCGCCAGCACCACCCCCAGGGCAGGCTGAGCGGGCCACAGTTCGGGCTTGTGCCACATGCATGTAATCTCGGTGCTGCTGAGGCTGGAGTCTGAGCTGGGTAGCAACCAAACACATTTAAAAAAAAAAAAAAAAAAAAAAAAAAAAAAAAAAAAAAAAAAAAAAAAAAAAAAAAAAAAAAAAAAAAAAAAAAAAAAAAAAAAAAAAAAAAAAAAAAAAAAAAAAAAAAAAAAAAAAAAAAAAAAGGATAGTTTGGCTTGAAAAAAATAAAGAAATAAAAACAAGCAAAACACAATACCAAACCAAAACAAAGTCACCAGCAACACAGAGAAAAGGCTGTGACTGTGATAAGGATGGAAAATATGGGAGATTAGCCTTTCTTTTTGAGACAAAGTGCTGCTATGCAGTACACGCTGGCCTTGAGCTCACTCTAGCCCAGGTTGGTCGCAAACTCTAACCGGTCCTCCTGCCTCTCCCTCCCATGTGCTGGAAAAACAGGCGAGCGCCACCATGCCCAGCTTAAATTTGCATTTTAAATTTCCCTAAGGCTGAAATTCTCTACAGTGTCTATTATTAATAAACATTAAAAGCCGGGCGTGGTGGCGCATGCCTGTAATCCCAGCACTCGGGAGGCTGAGACAGGAGGATTGTTGTGAGTTCAAGACCAGCCTGAGCTACAAAGTGAGCTCGAGGCCAGCCTGAACTGCATAGTGAGACCCTGTCTCAAAAAGACAAAAATAAATAAATAAATAAATAAAAATAAACATTAAAGTCGTCAATTTTAATCAAAACATTACACTGCCGCACAGGTTGCTTCACTCGTCAAATTTCCCATCAGAAGACGGCTCTAACGACTTCCATCCTACAAGGCTGGACATTCAATATCAAGGATCTAAGTCTACTCCTCAGCCAGCACCAATCAATCACCTATCAACGGATCTGAATTCCTTTCCAATTTCCTCCTATCTTTAGACGCTAGTTTTTGGAGACAATCTAAAGTCAAGGCGATAAAGTACAAAAAATTCAGTCTGACACGAAAAGCAGTTAAGTACACTGCCAGGAGCTACCCTAAACTGAGGGCAGCTCAATCTAGAGCCACTCGAGGGCGTTCCGAGCCACTGCTTCGCCGACAGAGATCCTGACGCCCCGAGAACGTAAAGTCGGGCCAGGCGGCCAATCAGCGAGGACCTTCGGCGCAGACGCGATGCGCGTGACGTCAGGCAAGATGGCTGCGCCCTGCTGGTTTTTCTCGTCGCTTAGGCAGGCTATGCATTTCTATCCGCATGTACCCCCTCCGAGCCCGCGGCCTCTGGGTCGCAGCGTTCCTCATCAGACAGCACCTTCTATCGGCCCGGCTCAGCGGTGACAGCGCGGCGCCAGCGCGGCGCCCGGCTCCCCGCACTTTCGACGTGGTGGTGGTCGGCGGAGATCACGCCAGGACCGAGGCTGCCGCCGCCGCGCGCTGCGGCTCCCGGACTCTGCTTCTCACGATCCTCATACGATCGGTGAGACCGCGAGCCGCGTGCAGCCGGCGCTCTCAGGTCCCCCTCTGCGGCCCTCCCTGCTCTAGAGATTCGGCGCCGGCGGATACGCTGTGGTCCAAGCGGGTCCATTCTGGCGACCGCGGAGCTCCTCCTGCTGCTGCTTTCGCTGAGGAGGGGTAGGCAGGTGTCCCAAGAGAAGGAGACGTTTCTCTTTAGATACTTTTCAAAGACCTTTTAGAAGATAGTTTTAACATGTGTGTGATCTACTTTTGGCTTACCTTCAAGCAAGCATCACCTTCACCACTAGCAGCTCCACATGTCACATCTGTATAGAACAGCTTTCAGCAGGATGTTTCCCTCTTTCTGGAGACTTAACTACTTTTTTCTCATTGCTTAATAATGTCCTTGACCCAAATCATATCACTCTGTATCAATAAGTACCCCTAAATGAGTTGAGGTCACAGCACAAAACCTCATAGAGAGTGGGGGTGGGTAACGTAAAGTATGACTGCTTCGAAAGGATAAGGTGAAGAATAATCTCTCGTCTTCATCTCTGTCTTCACAGTAGTGAAACTCAGATATAGAAAGTTAGCAGCCTGAAGTGGTAGATCTAGATATTGAGTCTGGTTGTTCTGTACATTCTTCATACACAGACCTAATGCTTGTCATCCCAGTACTATTCAGTCTCCCCGAAGGTCATTAAAGCTGAGGGGCTTCAGCAGATGTGTCAACGCTAATACAATTTTCCTACACATGCACCGCACATAAATATCTTTATGGATAAAATACAGCTTTTACTTTCAAGAACTTTATAACTTCGTTATGTCTACCAAAGAAGGACAAAAGTAAGTGGCATTTATGAGCATGGTTGATGAGCCATTGCCAAGGGACTTGTCCATTTTTGCTTGCAGCTCGGTGGGTGTGTTGGTGCACACTTGTAGTCCCAGCTACTCAGCAGGCTGCGGTGGAAAGGTTGCAAGCTCAAGGCCAGCCTGGGCAACTTAGACTGTACCAACATGAACAATAAGAGGGGTAGGGTGTGGCTTAGTGGTAAAGCACCCTGCATTCATGTTCCATACCATGAAAAAAGATTGTTTGTTTGAGGAAGGCTGCAAGAAATACAAAGTCCATGTTTTAGAGCCAACCTGCTGAAACAGTAAAAATAGATACATTAAGATTCAGAAAGCCAGCCAAATAGCTCAGCAGATTAAAGCGCCTGCAAGCAGGAGCAGTGGTCAGGGATTTGATCCCTGGCACACTGAGACAGTGATTGAGACTGTGTGTGGTGGCGCGCACCTGTAATACCAGCTCTTGGAGTCTGTAAACAGAAGAATCACTGAGTCAAATCTAGTAGTGAGACCCTGAAATACCCTGTAGACTGTGGCTACCATGCTGCGATACAATAGACACTGAAACCAAAGGAAGAATTTGGAGCACTTTCTTAGCTGAGCTCTGCGGCAACACTCTCCTCAGAAACTGACAAGAGTAAGGCCCGGAATTGAAGCGAAGCACAGTTTTTAAAGGGAAAAACCGCAGGGTTGGGGGAGGAGAGGGGATTCTTACAAGGTTTAGTTTCTTTGCCCCCATACCTAGGAAGGACATTTGGTTAGTTTAACCCACTCCTCAGAGTGCTGAGGAATCCTTCCTAATTTGGGCAAGTAGTTACGTTTTACGGTCTAGCATGAGAGGGGGTTTACAAAAAAGAATTTAAGAGGGGCCAGGGAGATGGCTCAGTGGAATAAGCACTTCCCTGGCAAATGCAAGGGCCTGAGTTCAATCCCCGGTTCTGGAAAAAAAAAAAAAAAGGAATTTAGGGTTTACAGAAAAGATCGAGGCTTTACAAAAATGGGAAGTTAGAAAATAGAGTTAAGTTAGCCAGCTTATAACATTCCCCACTGGTTTTAATAACCAGTCAAATCCTTGGCTTGTTGAGGTCATAGTCATGTAATGGCAGTTGCTATTTTGCCAAAGAGGTTTTTAATAAGCTAAACATCATAGTACATGTTTAAATCTCTCATCTGAGGAGACTTAAGTCACAACACACACACACACACACCCTGCCCCTGTGCCTGCTTGCAGCCCCTCTTCAATCCAATGAGATATTGGGTATTTGGCTGGCCATTTTTTGTCTTTTTGAGATAGGGTCTCACTGTGCAATTCACGCTGGCCTTGAGCTCACTTTGTAACCCAGGCTGATCTTGAATTCAAAACAATCCTTCTGCCTCCTGAGTTCTGGGGTTACTGGCATTCACTACTACCACACCTGGCTTTTGTTTGTTTTTTGAAAGAAGGTCTTGCTATGTAGTTCATTGGACTTTCAGTGATCCTCCTGCCTCAGCCTCCCAAGTACATATAGCACCACACCTGACTTATTTTTGTTTTTATTATAGATGATTTTGAATGGGAAATACATGTATGTAGTAAACCAAAATTTAAGAATTAAAAAAGCATGTAGAGTGAAAAAGTGGTCTCTTCTACTTTGTCCCCTGGCCAACCAGTTTTTTCCCAGGAATATTCGCTATTGTTACTCTCTTGTGTGGTTGGTCTATCTGTGCATGTGCGGTTGAGTCCTAAACAGCTCTGCAGTTTGTGGTACAGACCCCCAGGCAGCCATAAGTCCTCATATAGGCAGGCATGCTGGTGCTGTGCCTGTGATCCCAGGACTCTGGGAGGCTCCAATGGAAGATCATGAGTTCTGGGCCAGCCCCGGCTACACAGCAAGCAAATGCAAACAAAAAACGAAACATTGTCATAGAACTTTTTTGTTGCTGTTGTAGTTGTTGTTGTTTTTGTTTTTTGAGACAGGGTCTTACTATGTAGTTCAACCTGACCTAGACCTGTGTAGCCCAGGCTGGCCTTCATCTCATGGTGATCCTCCTGTCTCAGCCTCCCCAGCACTATATTCATTCAGAATTACTGATGGCATGCTGTTCACCAAAGGCCTTACTGATAAGAGTGTATGTTAGCTCATATTTTGTATATTATCCTTTTTTTTTTTTTTTTGGCAAAACCGGGGATTAAACTCAGACTTGCCAGGCAAGCACTTATTCTACTGAGCTATCTCCCCAGCCCCTCTATATTTTATATATGACACAAATATGCACATCTATGAGTCATTGTTCAAAACTTCCATGTTCAAGGATGAGTTCCCCAGGCAACTTGATAGCCTCACCAGGTTCACTGCAGTAGCAGTGGGGGTGGCTACAAAACTATCGCCATCATAGGGCAGGCACGACAGTGACCTTTAGTCAGTTATTAGCAGATTTAATACTGCATCTTTGTGTCTGTTTACCTGTCCTAACAGAGTGGTGCTCTATAAGGTTCCTATGTTTTGCTTTGTGGTACTAGAGATGGACCCCAGGGCCTTGCACACTAGAGAAGGGGTCTATGCTGAGTTCCTACACCATCCTGGCTATGTTTGATACATTTTAATTTTCCTCATAATTTGTATATTTTTCTAGGCAGTGAGGTTCCTCTGAGATTTTTCAGATTTTGTCACCTTAGTCTGTATCATCTTTGCTTGAGGAGGTAGTATTTTTTTTTCTTTTTTTTTAAGGAATTAAAGATTTGTTTCGCTGACAGTTACTGGAAGTTTTATTACATACTCAGCTGGTTCAAAGGCAGATTATTTTGAGACTCCATATGTCCTGAGAATGGTTTGAGTAGTTCTTTTTTCAAAGTTTGTGATTTTGTTTGTTCTGACAGTTAAGAGCCTTGTTTGTTGTGCCAGGAATTGAACCCAGAGTCTTGCACATGACAGACAAGCACTGTACCCCTGAGCTGGATCCCTGGCCCATAACTGATTTTATATGATATGCTGCAACTTCCTTCAATTGTTTACTAAATTTCCACCATGGTAACTATGAAGATACCTGGGGGGAGTGGTGGCATGCGCCACCACTCACCGTTTTCAGTGGCTGGCATGGCAGGCAGTACTGGGGTTCAAACCTGGGTCCTTACACTTGCCAGACTGACAGTTAAGACTGCCAACCTATCTCCCCATCCCTCTTACTTAATATCTCTCCCCCCAGCTATCTTCTCAGCCCCTTTATTTGTATTTGTGACAAGGTTTGCTATATAGCTCTGAATGATTCCAAACCCCTGGGCTCAAGCAATCTTTAGGCTGATTTTGCCTCAGCCCTGAATAACTACAACTACAGGTATGTACCACTGTACCTGGTCCAGTAAAGTTCTTGTATTTTAAATATTCTTTTTTTTCTCTTCTTCCTAAAATAACTTTTAACCATACAGTTACTTACATTAGGATTATGACAGAGAACTGAATGATTATTTTAAATGAAACAAAATTTCAAAACAAGATAGGAGGGTGACAATGGCTAATACATTACATAGTTATCTTTAGTTACTCAGAGTATAAGATCTCAGCATTTAATCGTCCCAACAACATCAGCACTAAACTTGGTTTCCAATGAACTACCTTAGTAGTTAACCAACCTTTTTGTTTTCCCTTACTTTTCTCCATTCCCCTAACCCAGTTTCTTCCCATTTTACAATGTCAACTGTATATTTTGGATCTGATTTACTACTCTAAGCTTCTCACACTAGGGAGACAATACGGTTAATACATGTGCATTTTGTTCATTTCACTTGTATGATCTCAAGTTGCATCCATTTACCTAAAAAGTCCCAAGTTTATCCTTCTTTATATGCCATTATATTTTTTTAAAAATCATTTTTATCCAGTTTTCAGTTGATGGGCATTTGGACTGTTTCCAATATCGAGCTATGACAAATTATGCTGCTATAAACACAGGTGCACATACATGATTGTGGTACGTTTTTAATTCTCTTGGGAAGATACCCAGGAGGGGAATAGCTGGGTCAAATGGGACCTCCAATCGTAGCTTTCTGAAGACTTGCCACCGATTTTGACAGCGCTTGCACCAGTCAGCTCTCCCACCAACAGTGGACAAAGGTTCCTTTTCCCCACAGCCCCGCCAGTATTTTTGACTTCATGATGATAGCCATTTCTCTGGGGTTACATGGAGTCTCAGTGTTGTTTTAATTTGCGTCTATCAGATGACTAGTGATGTTGAACATTTTTTCATTATATTTACCATTTGTATTTTTTCATCTCAGAAGTGTGTCATCCCAGATGCACATTCTTGGATTGAGTATTTAAATTTGGGAGGTCTGTGTTTTCTGTTTTCTGTTTTTGAGTTCTTGAGATGTTCTGAATAGTAATCCTTTGAGTAACAGCTGGCAAACATTTCTTCCCACCTTGTGGGCTGTCTCTTCACTCTTGGTGGTTTCTCTTGCTATGCAAACACTTTAATAAGGCAAGATCCAAGTTGTTCAAACTTTTTTTGTGGTACCAGGAATTGAACTCAGGACCTTGTGCTTGCCAGGAAGGTGCTTACGCTGCTGAGCTATTTTCTTGGCTGTTGATTCTTTATGATGGTTCCTGTGTGATCAAGACTTTATTCACAAAGTCTTTGGTTACACCAATGTTAATAGTTTTACCCATTCTATCTTCTAACAGATTTCATGTGTCTTTTAATATTTAGATCTTTGATCCATTTTAAGTTTGGTTTTGGTACAGTACTAATCCTTGCCATCTGTTCATGGGTCTTCAAGTCTTTTTTTTTTTTGCTAATACCATGCTGCTTTTCATCACAGTGGCTTTATAGTATACTTTCAAGCCAGGGATTGTGATGCCCCCTGCTGCCTTTATGGCTCAGATTTGCCTCTGCTACCCTAGGTGCCTTCTGCTTTTAAATTTTAGGATGGTCTTTTCCAATTATGTGAGATATGCTATTGGAATTTTGATTTGAATTACATTAAATCTAGAACAGTTTTGGCAGTATGACCATTTTCAGTATATTGGTTCTTCCCACACAAGAGCAAGGAATATCATTCCATTTTCTGATATCCACTTCAATTTCGCTACTGATTTTTCATTTCTGTTCATTAGAGAGACTGGCCTATAATTCTCTTAGTTGAGTCCTCTTGTTTTGGTATTATAGTAATTCTAATACTTTTCTTTCTTTTTTTTTTTTTTTTGTAGCCAGCTCAGCCCACCCAAGGTACAGGGCTGGTGCAGCATGTGGTCCCAGGAATTAAACCCTGATCCTTGCACTTGCCTAAGCAGGTGCTTTAGACCGCTGAGCTATCTTACTTATTCTTATTTTTTTTTTTTATGAGCAGAATATATTTATTGAAGGAAAGAAAGTTCCTGTCTGAAACAGAGACAGGATGGGGGCCCAAGCGGGTTGTCCCTGTCTCATTCTAATTCTTGATTCTTTTCTAGAAAATAATTTCAAAATTCATTAAAAATTGGAAATCTATTGTTCCTTTCATATTCAATTTGCTTTGCCAGAAATGTTTTACTTTTTTGGTCAATATATTCTTGAGAGAAGAGATTGACTTCAGGAATAAAAAAATGGTTCAGCTCTTCTTCCCTGAGTCTCTCAATAAAGAACGCTACACAGGAGTCGAAGCAGACATTTATATTTTTGGGGTTCCAGAGACTGTCATCTGGGTGCTCAGCGCAAACATGAAAGAAGGCAGTTTTCACATGGTAAGAACAGAATTTAGACATTTCCTTTTGTTTTTCAAACTTTTTCTTCAGCTGTTCCAAAAGGTATTTCATTAGTTCTAAACAGTCCTTCCTGTTTCAGAAAAAAAGCAAGGTGTTTATTTTTACTTTTTACAACCTACCTTATTTTTCACTACACTGCGTAACTTTAGAAACTCAAAACAAGTAATCTTTCCCGACCTCATCTCTTTATGGTACACAGGAAAATAATTACCAAGAAAAGTAATTACCAGTTAGTGTGGTTTCAAGTTAAGCCACCCTAACGCAGGCACCACCTCCCCAGCATCTTCCTATGAATGACATTAATACGTGCACCTTCCCCAGGTCACCCCAGCCCTGTCCTGTCCTCTACTCAACCAAGAATTGGTTAAGTCAGAGCTGCAGTCAACAAAGACGTAAGCATAGGGCATGTAATCTGCCACTTAACAAAACCAGAACATTACCTGCAGCATCTCACGCCATCAGCTTCACAGCACGTTTTAGTGTGCCCGTGATCATTCAAAAGGGTGTTTTCGATGTGGGGGAATGACAGATGCCATGTCTCTCCTTAATGTCAAAAAAAATAGAAAAGTACTTTACCAAAAGCATGCATGTCTAGACATTTAACGGTGTTGTGTTTATTAAAACGTGGTTCTGAAGACACTAGAGGCAGACACATAACGTGTGCAGGTACGTAATATAATTACGTATTCTGTCAGGTGCTATAAAGCTAACTGGGAAAAACAGGATGATAGGGTGAAGGGAAAACTGTGTGCTCTCCCTGCCCCCACTCAGCCTGCACTGGATATCCCAACACACACAGCAAAGAAGAAGGAAATGGAGTCACCACTCAGGACAAAGAGAAGACAAGCCGCCACTAGTAACAGATCATGTACTTGCCATGTGCAAAAAGTTCAAAAGAATCTACAAAGAAATTTGTAAATATTGATTTAGCAAGATTACAGATATAAAAATTAATGTATTTTATATATTACAAAAATGTTGATAGCATTTATAATGACATAAAAATATCAATCTCTAGACACAGCTCCAAATGAACTGTGAAGCTGTGTGCATGCCTTTCTGCAGTTCCTTTTATGACTTTTTTTAACAGCTTCCTTTTAATTCCTCCTTATAAACTTTTCTTGTAGAGAATTACTTTTATATTTATGCAATGTAAAAATTTGTGTGGGGGCATGGTGGTGCCCGCCTAGAATCCTAGCACTTGGGAGGCAGGAGGATCACTGAACGTTTGGGGCCAACCTGGGCTTCATGGTGACTTCCTGCTCTAGGCTGCACTACATGATTTGCGTTTTTCTCTTTGAGTCAGGGTCTTGTGATGCAGTCATCCTGAACCCACTATCTAGCCCACGCTGGCCTCAAACTTGCAACAGTCCTCCTGCCTAAGCCTCCCAAGCGCTGGAATTACAGGCACACACACCCAAGGCTGGCATATTGACTTGTCTTTCTTTTTTTGGTCTTTTTGAGACAGGGTCTCACTATGCAGTTCAGTCTGGCCTTAAGCTCACTTTGTAGCTCAGGCTGGTCTTGAACTCACAATCCTCCTGCCTCAGCTTCCCTAGTGCTGGGATTACAAGCATGCGCCACCACGCCTGGCTTGATTTGTCTTAGCAAACAAAAATGGCCTGGGAGGGGCCAGGGAGATGGCTCAGTGGAATAAGCCCTTCCCTGGCAAGCACAAGAGCCTGAGTTCAGTCCTTGGTTCCAACAACAACAAAAAAAAAACTGACCTGTGAACATAGCTCAGTAGTCTAAGCACCTGCCTTACAGGTGTAAGGACCTGAGTTCAATCCCTACTACAGGATACTGTGCTGACCCCAGAACCTTGGCCGCTCTGTCCAGGCCCTGAAACTGGGCATGATGGTGCATGCCTGTAATCCCAGTGTTGAGAAAGCTGAGGTAGGAGGATCCCTGTGACTTTGAGCCCAGCCTGGGCTATAGTAAGACCCTATTGGGAAAAAAAATCAATTCCATCTTTCACCAAATGTCATCCTGCAGCCTATTTAGCCTGGTTTCAAACTGCCAACAGCATTAACAGGCTGTTGATCTACTGCCCTAGAATATAACATCAGCAACTATTTTGTGTCTTCATACTCAAAATACCTTGGAAACATCGTCCTTTTTTTGCCAGCTTGGGTATAAGGTTAAATGGCTTCTGTCTTAGACTAGTTGTGACTTTTCTACCAAGCCACCTTTCGATAGGCAGGCCTTTCATGGTCTTCAGAGGCCATCTACTCTTCAATTCCAGAGCAAGGGTTATATTCACAGATATTTCCTCAGGTCCTTTGATAAGAAGTGTTACGGCAGGGCTCCCGGGTATTTTCTTCTGCACGGTGATCATTTTATCTGTTCAGATGGATCAAAGTAAAGGTCTAAGAAATGTTACATAGAAAGTGAATTATTAGTAAATAGCTGGTACTTAGGCAGGCACAGAGGTCCTACTTCAGTGTCCCACACTACATGCCACTGGCTAAGATAAACAGGCCACAAAGACCAGGCATGGTGGTGCACACCTATAATCCCAGCACTGGGGTGGCGGAAAACAGGAAGACCACTACAAGTTCGAGCTATGTAGTAAGACCCTAACCAAATACATTTAAAAAAAAGGAAGAAGGCCAGCCAGATCAGTGGACTGAAGCACCTGCTTAGGCAGAGTGCATTGGCCGGGTTCTATCTGTGGCGTGTACTGCTGGCTCTCCTCCCACCAGGGTGACACTGAGACTGGGTGTGGTGGCACATGCCTGTAATCCCAGAGTTTAGGAGGCTGAAAATAGGAGAGTTATTAAAAATCTGATTTATGTAGTGAAACCCTGTAACAAATACATTTAAAAAAAAGAGAACTACTGGTTCCAAAACAGAAACTGACTTCACTAGGCAGAGGGTTTCCTCACTTAACCAGCATTTACTGACTACAGCTGGGACCACTGGCTGCGATCCAAGGATGAGCTCTGATGATCATGGGGCTTGAGGTCTGGTAGAACTGGGAGGAGGCTGCGGCAGCAGCACAGCACAGGCACTGAACACAGAGACCCCAGGATGCAGGGAGAACACGGTGCCGCTCCATGGCCCAGCTGCAGAGGCATGGAGTCTGCAAGGGGAAAAGAGTGGCCAGGAATCCCCAAATCCCATTTTTGGGCCAGGGAGGCCACGGATGTTGATTCTATTCCCCCAAACAGAAAAAGCAGGAATGACTGGACTGCACCAAACTGTACTGTAGACAAAACGAGCTCTGTGGGCCAAAGCGCAGATGGTCCCTGGACAGGTGGTACGGGGATAAGGCTTCCAGGTAACTTTGGGGTGGGAGGGGTGGCGGGAGGAACTTCACTGAGTGCAAAGCAGAAAATGTGGGAGAAGGGCCCAGGAACAACTATTCCCAGTCCAGAGAAAAAGGGGACAAAAGACACTGTGAACTCATGGAAGGAAACCCTAATTCTGTCAACTGGACACAAGTTTAAGAATCAGCATTAAGGGCTGGGGAGAGAGTGCAAGTGCAAGATCCTGAGTTCAAAACCCAGTACCGCCAAAAGAATCAGCATTAAGAACCAGCTGGGAGGGCTGGGGAGACATCTCAGCAGCTTAAGTGCCTGCCCAGCAAGCGCTAGGTCCTGAGTTCAATCCCCGGTACCAAAAAACAATCAGCTGGGAGTACACAGATTCTCTTGTGTACTCAAGAGGAGGCTGAATGAAATAATTAATCATCCAGTTTGGGGGTTTTTTATTCTGTAGTCCAAGACAGGGTCACGCTGTGTAGTTCAGACTGGCCCCCTTCCCTTGCCCTCTGCCTCCCTCCTTTCCACACACATCCGGTTTCCTGTTTGTTCTTTGCCAACCTGGCTGCTCCCCAGTTGCTGTCACTTTCCCCAGTTCACTCCCTCAGAGCACCCAGTTCACTAAAGCAAGCACTTTAGTCCACTAGAGCCAGCCGAGTTAAAAAGAACACCATGGAGATGCAGCAGATGAAGCCAAGAGCGAGGTGGCGGCTGGCAGGACGTGGCACCCAGCAGCAGGCAGCAGGGAGGCCAGGAGAGGTTGGGACAGCAAACACGTATCCTGATGCTGGGTGGGCAGCGTTAGAAGTCTACGGATCACAAGTCAAAAATCTTACCTTCAGCTGGTGTCGATGAATCAATCTCTGCCTTAATGAGTTCTCTAAACCTCGACAGCACCTTAGCAGCCGATAGCGATTCCCCTTCTACGAATTTATCCAGAGGGTTTCCTTTGGGATTTCTTTTGAATTTCACAGAGTAATAGGCCCCGCTGGCAGCATACTCCGCTAGCTCAAATCTGGAGATGCTCAGCGCAAACATGACATCAAACTCAGTTGGTTCAGAAATCTAGGGAGCAGTAAGGACAGTGCTGAGATGTCTGTTTATGAATATTTTCTAAGCAATTGAAATTTTTTCTAAAATTTCCAATTGAAACCTTCCTCTGAAAAGCAACACTGCTGACATTTAATCCCACTGAGCATAGGAGCAGGGGAGCTGGGCTAGGTGGGAAAGCATTGTTCGTTATAATTTGCAGGTCCCACTCTCAATTCATACTCTCTCTGTCTGTCTGTCTCTGTCTCTCTCTCGCTGGTTCCTTCTGCCCCTTCCTTCTTCTCTCCATCATATACAACCTTTTTTTTTTGGTGGAACTGGGGATTGAACTCAGGCTCTTTTTTTTTTTTTTTTTTTTTTTTTTTTTTTTTTTTTGTCTTTTTTTTGAGGCAGGGTCTCACTGTGCAGTTCAGGCTGGCCTTAAGCTCACTTTGTAGCTCAGACTGGTCTTGAACTCACAACAATCCTCCTGCTTCAGCCTCCCTAGTGCTGGGATTACAGGCATGCGCCACCACGCCCGGCTGAACTCAGGCTCTTGCACTTGCCAGTGAAGTGCTTTTTCTACTGAGCCATCTCCCCACCCCCACAACTATTAATTTTATTTTTGTAATTAAATTAATTTCATATCACAAAATGTAATGTTTTAAAATGTAAATGAAGTGAGCCAGGGAGATAGCTCAGCGGCACAACTGCAACTGCAAAATCCTGAGTTTGATCCCTGGTACTGAAAAAAAAAAAGAGATGGAAAACCTAAACCAGGGCCATATTCATTGAACCATCTCCCCAGCCCCCAAAGAATTTTTTTTCTTTTTTTTGGAGGAGGGGGCAGAACCAGAGATTGAACTCAGGCCCTTGTGCTTGCCAAGGAAGCACTTATTCTACTGAGCCATCTCCCAGGCTCACCAGGGCCATATTCAGATACGGTGGCCCACACCTGTAATCCTAGCAATCAGAAGGCTAAGGCACAATGATCACTGGAAGTTTGAGGACAGCCTTGACTACACAATGAGTTTGAGGACAGCCTGAACTACACAAGGAGACAGTGTCTCAAGAAAACAAAAACAAAAAACAAACAAACAAACAAAAAATATACATATATATATATTTATATATATATATATAAAAGCTGGATTTTTCTGAGTTTAATGAAGGGGTGGGGAGATGGCTCAGTAGAATAAGCACTTGCCTGCAAGCACAAGGACCTGAGTTCAATCCCCGGTTCTGCCAAAAAAAAAAAAGGAAAAAAAA
>PVKA01041411.1:5703-18203 GCA_004027165.1 Ctenomys sociabilis | reverse complement strand
GCTCGGCTCGGCCCCGCTCGGCTCGGCCCCGCTCGGCTCGGCCCCGCTCGGCTCGGCCCCGCTCGGTTCGGCCCCGCTCGGCTCTGTCCAGCCTGCCTGGGCTCAGCGAGAGCGCGAGCGCGAGCGCGGGAGCTGGCGTTAGGGATGTCTGCAGCCGGGCAGCTCTGAGCCGGTTTGTGCCCCTCATCGCTGCTTGGCTGAGGTGGATGCATTTCCGCAGGGTGCCAGCTGGGGGTGAGTTATCTGGAGAGCAGTCAGGCAACAATCCTCCCGAGAAACATCCGCTCAAATGTTGACAGATGTTGTGTTTCCTCAGCGCTAAGCTACATTTTTCACTTCGTTGGCTGGGCTTGAACTCTGGATACTCCTGCCTCAGCCTCCCAGGATACTAGGATTAAGATTTCTATTTCTATCTCTGCTTCTCTTCCTTTCTTTTCCCATCTTATTCACACACACACACACACACACACACACACACACACACACTGCCCTTTCTTCCCTAGTCTGTGCGTTCCTCCCTTTCTCCAAGCATCCCTTCTTCCTTCTCTCCCGTTTTTCCTTTGCGTGCAGTTTGTTGGAGGCGGATTCTCTTACTCAACACTTGTGGGGAAGTAAAGGAATGAGGACTGGGGAGAGGGAGAAGCTGAGTTGATGCGGTTTCAACAGAGGTTGCCAGCACGTTCTACTGAGCCCAATCTAGGATGGCCCTGCAGAAATGTGTTCTATTGAGACAAGCTGGCTGCACCTAGTGATACAGGGAAAAAAAACTCTCCCTCTGCGAGATGCTAGGACGAGTTCATGTTCTTCAAAATCCAGAGGTGAATTTTATAAGCACTGAAGGTTAAGACCAGAATGTGTATATTGTTTAGTAGTACCCGGGATCGAATCAAACTCAGGACCTTGTGCTTGCCAGGCAGGAGCTTAAGCCTTTAAGCTATACCCCTAGTCCTTATGTTTATTGGGGAAAGAAAGCTTCTGACCAAGAGGAGAGAAGGGCTCCCACGTGGGGTGCCAAGGAACCTGCCTTTCCTAGGGAATTTTATAGAGCAAATCCAAGAGATGAGGTGGGGCCAAGGTAAGAAAAATGGGAATTCGCTAGGTGAACATGTGGTGGAACAAAACTATGGTCAACCACTAAGATTACAAGTATAGCCGGGCGTGGTGGCGCATGCCTATAATCCCAGCACTCGGGAGGCTGAGACAGGAGGATTGTTGTGAGTTCGAGACCAGCCTGAGCTACAAAGTAAGCTCGAGGCCAGCCTGAACAGCATAGTGAGACCCTGTCTCAAAAAGACAAAAAAAAAAAAAAAAAAAAAAAAAGATTACAAGTATAATTGCTCGGGTAAAATTGATTAAATCAAGATCGAATGGGAAAGGAAGCCATGTAGCAAGCAGGCATGAATATAGAACAAGGGCTCTTCCTGTAGGAGGCTGAGTTAGTGACCCTGGCTTTTTCAAAGTGATAGAGCCTATTTAGAATATTAAGTTCTGATGTTTATCTTTAGGAAGTAGGTGGATGCTTCTTGTTTTATCTTTCATCTTGAGATCTGGCCCACAGTGGAGTTATCTGTCTTCCTCCAAGCCCTGTCTGACTGCCTGTAATATTTAATTTATTTGCAGTACAAGACACTGTCATGAATCTCCCTGAAGTCCTCCCCCTTACGTGGAAAACACTTATCCCATGGTTCCCACTACTTTCTGCAGCAGTTCTGGAGTCCTCTCTTATGAGGTGTAATAAAAAGCATGTTGATTGTGTCAGCCAGTGCCATTCAACGGAAAGGCAAGCTCATGAAAATGAAGATGTCCTTATCTACTGAATCTGGCACCGTTCAACTTCTGGCTCTTCCCCAAATTTGAAATGATCACGAAAGGGAAGTGTTTTGAATGGATTTGGTACACCAAGGCCACCAGGACAGCATAACTAAGGACAGGACAGAGGACTTCCAGAACTGCTGCAGGAAGTGCAAGAACAATGGGATAATGTGTTCTAAGTGAGAGGGACTGTTTGGAGGGAATTTATGACTGTGTGTCTTTTAGCACAAATCACCATTTCCCCTTGTATAGGTGGGCAAGTGTCTGTACAGTAAGGGACAGAGGAGAGGGCAAAGCACGGAGACAATGCAGATCTTCACACTTGCTTCTCACCCCCATGGATCTTCAGCCCATTGTCCCTTTCTTGTGGAGAGCAAAGGGCAGGAATCTGCATATTCTGTCCTCTGGGCTGAGACTATGTTGGTTATGGCTCTTGAGGGGGAAGTTTGGAGAACTACATGTACAAGAAAAAACTCTAACTTCCAAAGTTCCATTTTGCAGTGTAGGTTACCCTTAGAGTAGTAAAAATCATACTGAAAGTAAAATGATGCACTCCTAGGATGGTAGGGAGGGAAGCAGGGAGTTACTGTTTAGTATTTCGTTTAGTTTCAGTTTTGCATGGTATAGTATTTTGTACCCAGTTACAAAAAAAAAAATTCAGAGTTCTGGGGTGATAGTAACATTTTGAATGTATTTAATATCACTGAACTACATTACGTTAAAATGGTTCAAATGTTAAATTTTGTTATGTATATTTTACCACAAAAATGAAAGCCATGTGTCACTTATTTACCAATTCAGCCATTTTCACCATTATAATGTCATATTTTTTTCTCTCCTTCAGCATTCCCACCTTTATAAGGAAAGTTAAAACTTCTGGTAGACATGAGTGGATTCTCTGGTGAGGTCACTCTAAAAAGGAACAGTAAGAGTTTGTTTTTCATCACAGGATTGAAAAAGAAAGAAATAGATGATAAAAGCACAGGCCAGCTCATATGCCTAGAATATTTTAGGCACGGTGTGGCTTTCACTTTAAGTGAAGAATACCCACAATCAGAGTCTACTTCCTTTTTCTCCCACTTTGTCCTTGTTTTCATCACTTATAAAGGAGTGTGTCTCACTGTCTGCTATTGCAGGTTCCTTCTCTGTCCCTCCTTCATGAGCACATTCACCACATCTCACATCTCTCTTCATGTGCTCTCTAGAGTCAACAAAATATGAGACTGAGCACCTACTCCACATCTAACTATGTTGTTAAAAGCATCTCCTTTCCCATACTTCTTTCTGACCTTGGCATCAGTATGCACCTAAGATGTGAATCAGTGTGTATCTGTGTGAAGTGAGTGCTCAATTATCTTTAACTTATTAGAGTTTGGAAACCAAGTTTTCTTCCAGGGAAGGACCCTTGTGTTCTGCGCATGAGTATTGGCTATACTCCCTTGGCTTGTTGAAACAATATCAGTCAGTAAAATCTAGTTGAAGATAATGATGTTGACAAGCATAAATTAGTAGAGACTTTTTATGCTGCATACATAGCAGCAGAATTATTCCATAGCATGCCAGCCATATAGGGGGAAATATAACTCCCAACCTAATAGATGTCAGATATGCTGAGTTTGTGCTTCCTGAAATCAAAGAAGGAAACCCAAAGGACGAAATAGGTTAAGAGTAGAAAGGATTATTAAGGAATGGGAATAAGCTCCTGCGAGATGAGAGGTCCCAGAAGTGGGTTGCCACTAAAGCCCTTTGTCAGGGGTAATTCATATAGCACAGTTACATTGTGGGTCAAACTATAAGCAATTTATAGGATTATAAGTGATACAGGGGTAATAAATATAACTGCCAACCTGCTAGATGTCAGATGTGTTGAGTTCATATTTCTGGTATCACTTGTACCCTAATATAGATGGTCTTTATTGAAAGTTATTTTTTCTGTGGTATTTTTGTTAATCATAAGAAGGGTACTATAATTTCAGGTACATATTGACAAAATTTTCATATATGATTCTTAGGTGAAAGTTCTAATTTTAGAGACGACATTAAAGGACTTAGCAGTTATTGCTTGGCAGAAGATTTTTCTACTAATGTGTTTGGGGATACATTTTATGATTTATCCTTCAGCAGTTAATTTATCAGTTGACTTGTGAAAACTTTTAGTTTGATAGATACTAGGGATTCACACACAGCTTCCATTTTGCATTGTAAGCAGTAGAGTGAGAGGACAGCATTACTTCCGACTGGTTTTTGAAATGGGCTCAAAGAAATGCCTACCAAATGAATAACTTTCTTTTCTTCACAGATTCCCTATGTCAGTGCCAAGAGCTTCTCCATTCAACACCTCAGTCATGTACAAAAAGACAGTGTTTGTAGAGTTCACGGATCACCTTTTCAACATTGCCAAGCCCAGGCCGCCATGGATGGGTAATGTAAACACTGTTGAATGCTAACTATGACACTAGGTATTTTATTTCCTAGCAAGAGTTCACACATCTTAGGGACTGTGGTTAGAGAGGGCAGCTGCCAAATAGAATGTTCTTTGGCCAGGTTTCCTTACTGCAACCTAGAGAGAAATGCGCTAGCCACACTTTGTCTCTGTGCAGACTCTGGATGTTAGAGTGCCCTGGAGCTCTCAGGCAAAGCCATAGCATCATGCCTGTTCCACTCCTACCCTCTTTCCATTTGATTACACCTTACAGCATCTAGAAGCTGCTAAAATCAGTTGGTAGAGAAAATTAGAATTCATGCACCTACAATATTTAAGTAGCAATGGAAAACCCATCTCTGACAAAACTAAACAAAAAAGGGGGATATAAATGAAGGACCATTTTGTATAAATATATCTACATAAAGAAAATAGATATACAGCTACTTTCTCTTAATTCAATGAGAAGAAAAATTTGCACTAATAGTGTTTAGACAAGACATCATGTCTGCATCTTGTACTATGAATAACTACTATGAAGACAATATGCAGTGTATTAATTATTGAAACTGTGCCACTAATCTGTTTTGAAACTGTCTCATTGCTACTTCTTTCTCAATAAAATTAATTTAAAAAGGAAAGGAAATTGAGAAAGCAATGAAGTTTCCAACAAAGTTACTTTTACCACTGTAGTTTTTTGAGCCTGCCAGAATTTAGCAGCAGGAGTAAGAGAACTTTGAATTACAGAGTACATCAAAAATTCAACATTAGCAGAGTGTGGTGGCACATACCTGTAATCCCAGCACTCAGGGAGGCTGAGGCAGGAGGATTACTGTGAGTTCAAGGCCAGCCTGGGCTACATAGTGAGATCCTGTCTCAAACAATCACACAGAAATTTGACCTTAGACTGGACTAGACTCGTTAGTGCCATAAAAGGTTATCGTCTAATACCTGAAGGTTACTGGACAAAATTTGGGATTCATCAAAGTAAGAAAAAGAAATTCTCATAATTCAATTGAAAACAGTGATCTAAGAAACATGAAACTATTTCACCTCACTGAATCTAGTTCATTTAATTAGGTATTTTGTAAGGATCTTATACTCAAAGTATACACAAATCTGAACTCTTTCCCTCTGGATTTTCTGTGCCATGGACTAACTAGTTGCCCAGTTTCAAAAGCTAAATTTATAGGGATCATCTTTGCCTCTTCTTTTTCCCATCTCCAACATCTAGTCCGTCACCAGAATGTCTTATTAACTGCCACTGCAAAACAAGTCTCAAATTGACCTCCTCTACTGCTTGTAAAATCAAAAGTTATCCAAACTCATGCATCCTCCAAAGTTCTCTGCCTTTGTAATTTTATTTTCTGTTGTTCTTCTGCCCATTCACTTTGTGCCAGCTACATTATTCAGCTATCCCAAGCTGATTCCTGCCTCAAGACTTTTGCATTTCTCTTACATATTTTAATGCTCTTCCACTAGATCTTAGTAAGCAAATATTGCTTGTTTTGTAGTCATCAGGTCAAGTGCTACCTCCTCAGAGAAGATCCTCGTGACCACTACATTCAGTCCCCTGACTTCCTACTTCACCGTTTTCAAGCACACTGTCATCTTTTATCATGGTTACACCAATTTGAAGTTTTTCTCTCTCTCTCTCTCTCTCTCTCTCTCTCTCTCTCTCTCTCTCTCTCTCTTTCTGCAAACTCAGGTCTTTGTGCTTGCCAGGCGCTTATGCCACTGAGCTATCTCCACAGCCTAAAATTGTCTTATTTCTTTATGTGATTAATGTTTTTGAAATTTGGTTTCCATGACATCCATCTAATACCTAGGACAGTTCTTAGAGTAGGAACCCAAATATTAGTTTCATTAATGAATATAGTAATTGGATTGCCAGAGATGTTTCTTTGGAGCACCATGAGGCTAAGCTGGTGTTCATAGCAAACATAACTGTTCTTTATCAATAATCACAGAGGCATACTTCTCCACGGTGACCTTCACTATTGTAACAACAGGTTTTCTGGAGTACCATCCTCCAAATGACTTTTGAAGGACATTTCATTCTTTCAGGTCTGCTGGGTCCTACCATCTGGGCTGAGGTTTATGACACAGTGGTCATTACACTTAAGAACATGGCTTCTCACCCTGTTAGTCTTCATGGTGTTGGTGTATCATATTGGAAGGCATCTGAGGGTAAGTGAAATGCACTTCTATTGCTCTATCCTCTTGGAGACAGAAAGGAGAGATGTGTGTGCTTGAAAGTAGTGGCTATCTTCATTCATTTTAAGTGACTATAACTAAATACCTGACGCTAGATACCTTAGAAAATAATAATGCTCATTTATCTTACAGGTCTGCAGGTCTAAGACCATGGTAATAGCATTAGCTTTTGATGAGGGCTTCATGGCAGATAGCATCACTTGGTGACAGATGAGAGGGAGGGAGAGACAGACAGATGGACAGACAGACAGAGACAGAGACAGACAAATTTGAGAGAAGAGAGTGAACCAAGAAAGCTGAACTTTCTTTGTTTAACAATCCCCTTTCATGATAACAAATCCAGTTCTGTGATACCTAGCCCTTCTCTTAACAGGAACATTAATTCTTTCCCATGGTGGAGCTTCTATGACCTAATTTCCACCTTCACAAGGCCCCATGCTATTTGAATCTGAAATGTTTCCCAATTGCCTGTGTGTAAGTGGGTTGGTTAAGGCACTGGGGTCCCTGTGCCTGCCAGGCAGGTGCTAAGACTGTTCAATTAACTCAGCTTGAGACACTATGGAGAGGTGGTGGTTTTTAGAAGGTGGGACCCAGTGGGAAGAAGTTGGGTCACTAGTATTTCCTAGGGAATACTGAGACCCAGCCTGGCTATGACAGTTAGTTATGTTCTATCAACTTGGTTGGCTTGGGAGGGTGATGGCAGGCTGGAATAGTTGAGGGAGAATTAATCTTGGTCTGTGGGGGACATTTAGTGCTAACAGAGGAGAGTTTCTTTTGTTGTTTCCCCAGGTCAAAGTCAGGTGGACCTAAAAAAAAAAGTCAGGTGGACCTGTTCTGCGGTTTTGGGTTTGGCTCTGTATGGGGTGAAGGGGGAGGGAGTTTGGGGGCAGGGTGCCTGGGAAACTTTGGATCCTGACCTATCAGGTTGAACAGTAGTACAGTTTACCAAAATTGGCTTGGGAGACCAAAAAAAGGCAGGCTTGTTGTCTATAAAGATAGAGTGCGCGTCAGTGGTTGCCTGGTGAAAGGAGTGAGAATGGAGCATGAACCAAAAAGGGTTATGAGAAACTTCTATCTTATTGATTGTATTCTCAACCTGCAGCTGGGCCTGGTAAAGGTTAAGAACTCAGTAAATGCCTGTTGAGTAAATGAGTGTTTCTATATTATGCTATAATTTCACATTTATATTTCCTTGTTCCTCACGAGTTTTAAGAAAGTTTTTCTAAAAAAGTCTCTGGACCTTACAGCTGCCTGACCCTCAAATAGTGTGACAAAATACACTGCAATTGCTGGCAGGATAGCTCAGTGGAATAAGTGCTTGCCTGGTATCCATAGTACTGAAAAAAAATGTACACCTCAAATGTTGTTGAATTAACTTGTAGTAGGAAGAAATAGGCAAGAATGGAGGCAATGTGATTGGTACACAGAATTTGAGGTTCTCATCAAAGCTGAATTTTCACTACTTCTGCCAAGATTGCCTGAAGCTCCTCTCGACTCTATGAGGCTCCATTTGTAGCTGCTGACTGTTAACCTTTCAAATTAAGTTTCAGAAAGTATTTATTCTTTTGATTTTTAAAGGAATTTTTACTTATTTATTTTTATTTATTTATTTGTTACAGGATCTCGCTACACAGCTCAGACTCATAGTGATCGTCCTGTTTCAGCCTCCCCAGTGCTGGGATTACAGGCCCTTTTCAAATGCCTGGTTTTGTTCCCTGGCAGGGCATGCTCGGGTTCAATGGCCAACATAAGATGTAGTGCTGTGGATTGAACTGGGGTCCCTGTGCCTGCCAGGCAGGTGCTAAGACTGCTGAGCTATCTCCCCAGCCCAGAACTTTTATTTAGATATAATAATTGTATATCTTTTATTGGCAGCAGTTGGGATAAGACCTAGGGTCTTCACACTGAGCTACATCCCTGACCCTTGTTTTATATTCTTATTTTGAGATTGAGTCTCATGACAAGTTGCGTGCCCAAGCTGGGTTACAACTTGTGATCCTCCTGAATGTCCTTCTTGTGTAGAACCCTTTGGTACCAATAAGCTTCATATATTTCTGTGAGTGGACAATGGGCCCAGAAAGAACAATTTCATCCTTTTTGCTTTTAGGAGCTGAATATGATGATCAAACCAGCCAAAAAGAAAAAGATGATGATAAAGTCTTTCCTGGTGAGAGCCATACTTATGTCTGGAAGGTCTCAACAGAGAATGGGCCAATGACTTCTGATCCGCAGTGTCTCACCTACTCATATTTTTCTCATGTGGATCTGGTGAAAGACCTGAATTCAGGACTCATTGGAGCACTGCTGGTATGCAAGGAAGGTATGTATAAGCAAGGTAGGACTGAGATGAAATAAGCAAAGTACAAATGGCTCTGCATTGGTAACAGTGTTTTTTCTTCTGAAAGATGTTTCTTTCTCCTAGCATTATGCCCATGGAAAGGAAAATAGCCCAGCTTCTTGGAGGAGCAGATTTCTATCCTGGGTAACCTCAGCAAACTCTAAAATGAGCTCAAGAGCAGCCAAGGGCCAGAATAGATGCCTGTTTGCCAAGATTTGCCATTTTCCTTTTCAAATCTGTGGGCTGTCTCAGTCGTGATTTCCACAGTCCTTGCCTGTTGCAGATTTTAAGCTGTGCTCCTTGATGTTTCAGGGACATAAGAACATTCAAGCATGTGATCATGGCACATGGACTGGCTAGTGTGCTATTTGTATGATGAAATTGTGTAAAAACATGAAGAAAATAAGCACTAATTTGTAACTTGTTATTTTAAAAATAATCTTAATTTTACATGTCTTTTAAATTTATAGATTAATAGCACAATCTAGGAAGTAAATTTGATACAGTTTGATTTTAACCCTATTTTTGTGGTAGAGTCAGCTTTACCATACTTTTGTTCCAGTTCTCTACTGTGAATAACCCCACTACTTAGTGGTTAAAAACCGAACAATTTGATATGTCATATAATTTATGTGTCCCATGGAATTTGAAAGTGTCTTGTCCCTGGATGTCTCATGAGTGTGTTTGGAGGTCAGAGCTGACATAATCTCAAAGGTGACTTAGTAATGTGTCTGTTACCTGGGCTTGAGAACTCAAATAGTTGGGCATTTCCCCACAGCATCACTCCAGCACAGATGCTACAGGGTTTCCAGACTTTTTATATGTTCTCCAGTGAACCTGTCAGATATTATGCCATTTTTCTAATGCAACCTGAGAAATCACATAGTGTGACCTCTATCATATCACATTCAGGTACAACAGATCACTGATGCTGGTCTGCAGGAGGGGACTAAGCCTTCACCCTATGGAGGAGAAGCAAAAAATGTGTAAACACAGGCTGGGGACAGTGGCACTCTAGGAGGCTAAGGCAGTAGGACTGCAACTTTGAATCCATCTTGGGCAAGTTGGCAATTTAACAGGTCTCAAAACATTTTTTAATAATTTAAAAGAGCTGGGACTTGGGAGATAGCTCAGTAGAATAAGCACTTGCCTGGCACGCACAAAGTCCTGGTTCAATCCCTGGTACTAAAAGAAAAGAAAAAGAAAAAAATTTAAAAGAGCTGAAGTAGTCCACTGTGAGCCCTCCACAGAAAGAGAATTTATGAGCATGAACCACCCTGACTTTCTGAATAACGATAATGAATGTGCTTGAGAACCACAAAGAGAAGGAGGAACCTGGAAGGGCTTGTGATTTGTGAAGGTTTATTTGGGTTAATTTCTGTTTCAGTTACTTTTCTCTTATTGCTGGGACCAAATACCTAATACCCAAAATTAAGGAAGGGAAGGTTTAGTGAGCTCACAGCTTGTGGAGGTTTCAGGCAGTACTTGGCTAGTTCCGACGGATGGTGGCACATGGCAGAGGGCAGCGGTTCATGGTGACAGGAAACAGCAAAACAGCAAGAGCAAAAAATGAAGGAGCAGCTGCAGTGGTGGCAGAAAGCAGGCCTCTCTCCCTTGCTTATAATGCATTTAGCCTGCCACTGCAGGCCAGTTGTAGCTCTCACACCCATAATCCCAGCAGGGATCATCAATTAATCACAAACTCTAGAAGCCCACCCCAGTGATTGCATGAGGCTTTGGGGAGACCACTAGGCATACATCAGAACAGTGTCATAGCCATAATTCATAACAAAGTGCTAAAACCATGCAGCCTATTATTTTTGTAATGTAAAGGCAAATGAAGTTATTAAAACAAAACATTTGCATATGAAATAAATCTAAAACCAAAATAATTTCTTCACAGAAAATTGAATTAAAATGTCAACAGAGGACCTAGTTGTGGCTGAGATGGAGTGAACATATTCTTTTCTTCTCCCACTGAATTCAACAGTAAAAGTGGGACAAATGCATAGCTTACTTCTTTAAAAGTTCAAAAATGTAAGCAGGACACACAGATAGGCAAAAGTGTGCTGTAGTCTCCAACTTGAATAAAAGACAACTTGAACTCAAAGTGAGCACAATGCTGCAACAGGAGTTCCAGGGATGGGAAAGGCAGCTCCGAGGGCTCACGGCGGAAGGAAGCTCCTTTCCTCCGTCCTCTCACGCCCCAGCCCCCAATGTGCCCAGGCAGTGACAGTGGTGGTTGGCAAGAGAAGCCTGCAGGAGCCAACACTGAGGGAGCTCAATGGAGCTGCATATCTAAGCTGTGTGAGCAAAAGCCCATCGCTGTTTTCTTGTTTTTGTCCTGTTGCTTAGATGTGATACATTTGTGAAAATTGTCAGTTTTCTGATAGAGAACCTGAAAGGGAGCTCCAAGAACCAAAAAGTTGAGATCAATAAGAGACAGAAGTTCTCAGGAAACTAAAGCTGCAAGGCAGCTGGTGAACTCCTGGATTCCCACCCAGTGTGCTCCTGTTAGGACTGAACCCTAATTAGCACACAAAGGACCCTGAGGATGGAGACATCCATTGAATCACCAGACTAAAAAACACAGAATGATACAACAGAAACTTTATTTTTTTTTTTTTTATTTTTTTTGTCTTTTTGAGACAGGGTCTCACTATGCAGTTCAGGCTGGCCTTAAGCTCACTTTGTAGCTCAGGCTGGTCTCGAACTCACAACAATCCTCCTGCCTCAGCCTCCCTAGTGCTGGGATTACAGGCCTGCGCCACCACGCCTGGCTTAACAGAAACTTTAAAAACTGAATTGGCCCTGGAATCGCAGCCCACACAGTCCTTTAAAACATATTTGATGGTTGAAAGAGCATTATGTGACAGAGTTTTCAATGTACATAGGTATAATATATAAAATAACTGCAGTGTAATAGAAGAGTAAAGGGAAATTTGTGGCTTCCATTGAAATTCAGTCCAATGAATGAATGGCAAAATATTGATTCTCCATAGACAGTAAAAAGTTAAGAATATATTTTGTAACCCCCAGAGCAATCAATAAAATATTATATAGAGTAATATAACAAATTACAATAAATAAATTAAAAAATGTAACTCAATGCTAGTGAGGGGAGATGGAAAATCAGAGAGAAGAAAGTGTAATAAAGTGATAAGCTTATGTTTAATCTATCAGTAATTCTATTAGATGCAAATCATCTAAACCCACTATAGTGATACCTTGGCTGTCAAAGGGCTCCAAGCTCCAACTTTTCACTACTGGAACAGCAAAACTTGAAAAAATTGGCTCCATGTTCATCATTTTTCTTTATGTTAAATCAAAAAATCCAACTTTAGAAACCCATCTGGCCAAGAGTAAGTCACACGTAGCATCTTGCCAGGGACGCAAAGGGTAACACATCAAGCTAAGCACTGCTCTGGCCCACACAACATAGAGATCAATGGAATAGAGTTGAGAGTCCAGAAACAAACCCCGAAATTTATGGCCAATTGATTTGTGACAAGACCATTAGACAGCAAAGAATTTTTTTTTTGAAAATTGCATTGTTGGGCTGGGGAGATGGCTCAGTGGAATAAGTGCTTTTCTGGCAAGCACAAGGGCCTGAGTTCAATCCCTGGTTCTGAAAAAAAAAAAAAAAAAAAAAAAAAAAAAAAAAAAAAAAAAAAAAAAAAAAAAAAAAAAAAAAAAAAAAAAAAAAAAAAA
>PVKA01041410.1:0-18103 GCA_004027165.1 Ctenomys sociabilis | reverse complement strand
GGGCGGGCCTGGGCTTTGGTGGGTCTTCTGGGCTCACAAAAGGATAGTGGATGATCTTATTCACTGAGTAGGCTGTACTGGGTCGGCCAGCCTGTGCTGGGTCTGGGTCTACAGGCCGTAACCCGAGAAGGCTGGGAAAGGTCCCTCTGGTGCAGTGGGCCTGGAGCCCTCACTCACAGGCCAGGCTGTGCTGGGTTTCTGTCTGTAGTGTGGGACTGAGGATTACAGAGAAATGTCCCTCTGGCGTAGCAGGCTTGGAGTTCTCACTCCAGGCCGACCTGCACTGGGTCTGGGGCTGTGGGGTGGGACTGGTAATCACCTGGCAATGTTTCTCTGGCACAGTGTGCCTGGAGCTGTCACCAGGCCACGGGGGGTGGAGGGGGCAGGTAATCCCTGGGAAATGTCTCTCGGGCATGGCGGGCCTAGAGTTCTACACTCACTGAACTTTGATACCCAGAGAATCGGGGAAATTCCCACTCAATCAGCGGGCTTTAAGTCAGGGGATCCGGGGAGGTGCTGGTGAGTGTGGGTCCTGAGGTTTCAGGCCAGTCACTGGTTTGGAGGGGTTAGGGGCAGGGATCCGGGTAGCGCGTGTGGGAAGAAGCCAATGGCTCTCCCTCAGACTCACCACACTCTCACTGATCTGGGAAGCCTGGTGAGTCGTGCAAATTCCCTCTCGCTGGGAGAGCTTGGCGCAGGATCCAGGAGGCCGCTGGAGTCAGCCACTGTCTCAGGCCAGTCTCTGGCTGGGCAGCGTGGGTGGGATCGAGTAGACTGCTGGCGTTGGTCTTGCTGTCTCGGGAGGTCTCTGGGGCTGGGCGGGCATGGGCAGGATGGAGGAGGATCCTGTTATTCATTGGGAACAGGCCCTGTGTTAAGGCTGAGGCATGTGCCTGACCTCTGTCCTCATAGATGTCTCCAGACTACCTCAAGAGCAGCTGTTAGGCTCAGGGCTACCGCATATGTAGTGAAGGAACACAAATCAAAATGAGCAAAGGAGGAAGGGACGTGGAACAGTGCAGAGGACCTGGCTGAAGTTGGCATCGCCTAGTGGCATCTCACAGGCCACCTGCTTAGTCCTTGCTGCAAGAATGTGTGACAACATGTATGGAGAAGGTTGAGCCAAGAGCTCAACTAAGCCTTGATGATTATGATATTTCATGAGATCAGTCATACAGGCCTAGAACAGGCACATTGGCTGACCCTAACAGAGCCACCAGTCCCTCCAGGGGCCAGTGTGATCCAGTGAGCTCAAAGGTCCCAACGTGATCACGTTATTAGTGCCAACTACCTGGCCTGGTGAGGCACTGGGCCTGAAGCTATCCAAACCGCTGTCAGGGACATCATCTGAGGGTTTCACACCCAGGAAACTGTCTGGCGCTAGTTCTTTCTTTGGACTCTCCAGTCTTGCTGAGTTAACCCTTTATTGCACAGGCCTTTCCTGTAAGGAATCAACTGGGCCAGAGGAGCTGTGCATTCCTAAGAGTTCAGGTGTTCATCCACAGTCTTGCCTTATAACTGTAGAGCTCATGATAATGCATGGGATTTGGGGAAGCAGCAATTTAAGTGGCTTAGGGCAGGGGCTTTGTAACCAGGTTGACCTACAGCTGCATAGCTTGGGGCTCTGAGTCTTCATCTGCAAGGCGGGATGGTGAGATGTCCGATTCAATAGAAATGGTTAACTGGCAGCAGTGGCAGAGGTGCCTGGGACACTCCTTGGGGTGAGAATGCAGTAGGAGGGAGTGTGAGACAGACTCTGTTCATTCACCCAGCTTGTCTATCTTCTGCTGCTTTCACCAGGTGAGATGCCTGCCCCTTTGGAGAACCTGCTGACCGTTGTGCATCCCACGACCCTGCCCTCCAGGTTTATGGCTGGTTCAGGGAGCTCACAACTTTTGTGTGAAGCTCTTGCATGAAGACTCTGAAAAACAAGAAGTCTGTGGGGAGAAAGAAACAGAATCTGTTTCTCCCATGCAGTGGTGAGAAAGAGTATTTCCTCTTTGTTGATTCCATCTGTGGAGTTTTGATTAAGAGTGCTACATGAATACATGGTCAAATATTAAGCACTCAGAATTCATAGCAGGAGTGCGGGCCTCCCTTTTGTTCATCCTCTCAGCATTTCCTTTGTCCTCTGCCACTTCCAGACTTCCAGACTTTTCCCAAAATGACCCTTGATGGAGCCCAGCATTTCCACAGCTCCTACATTTGCAGACTCAACGGTGATGATTTAAAAAGTCCCTGAAAAAACTGCATCTTAGGCTGGGCGTGGTGGCGCATGCCTGTAATCCCAGCACTCGGGAGGCTGAGGCAGGAGGATTGTTGTGAGTTCGAGACCAGCCTGAGCTACAAAGTGAGCTCGAGGCTAGCCTGAACTGCATAGTGAAACCCTGTCTCAAAAAGACAAAAAAAAAAAAAAAAAAAAAAAAAAAAACTGCATCTTTATTAAACGTGTGGAATTTTTTTCTTGCCACTTCATAGTCTCTGAATAATCCAGTGTAACAACTGTCTACATAGAATTTCCATGGTATTAGGTATTGCCAGTCATTTAGAGATTATTTTAAAAACCCAGGAGGTTATGTGTACGTCCTATGCAAATACTACACCAGTTTATACGAGAGGCTTGAACATCTGCTGGTTTTGGTATCCTGGGGGAATCCTGGAACCAATTCCTTCATCAACACAAAGAGATGGCTCTTTCTATTTAAATATGGTCTTATGCCTGAGGATGTGGCTTAGTGGTAGAGTTCTGACCTAGTATGTATGAGACCCTAGGTGTGTCTCCCCCAGTGTGGGGGAATTATATATAAAAAATAAATAAATACCATATGTAATATATATATATATATATATATATATATATATATATATATATATATATATATATATATAAAATATACCACTCTGAGAAGTTACCCTAAATTATACTTTAGCAATTGCACTGTGAACATATGCTATGCAAGCAAATACCACTCTGTATTCTGGGTCAAACTGTCTTTTCAGAACAACCCACGGTTGCTGTACTCTTTGTTCTTTTCTAGTTTCCCCCCACCAGCAAAGCTCTGGTGGCTGTTACTGGGCACACCTTCTGAGCAACACTCTGAGCATGCCTCCCTACAGTGAGTAGTAGTGTTGCTGAGGAGTGACACATACATATTATCATGATCACTCCATGAAGCCAGAATGTTCTGGAGCCTTTCTTGGGATGCTTCGGGGCAGTGAGTTAGCCATCGCCTGTGCCTTGGCCCACTGATGGTCAGGCTTGGGCAACATAATTCACCTCTTCCATTTCTTTAAATTGCCATATGTGAATGTTGGGAGCCATGGAAGCTAGGAAATTGATCAAATGTGTGTAGGCAGGGCTAGGCTTCAGTGCCTAAAGCAAACAAGCTACCTTAGCCCTGAGTAAGCATCCAATCTGGTTGATTTCAGCTATTAGTCACTAGACAACCTTGTGTCACGTGTTCTCAAGTTTGCAAAGGTATAAATAAAAGTTGTTTTTGTTGTGGGGTTGTGTTTGTCTCATCTACCAGGCAGACCAGCGACCGCCTAGCCCAGTTTTTGTCCTCTTGTCTATCTTTTTCTCATTCCTGCTGCTATTTCTCCCTGGAGAAGAACAGATTGAATCCCTACATATGAAAATATTGCACTCTTTCCTTCACTTGGGTGCTGTTATTATACATAATTTGCTTTGGAGTCAGAGAAAGTAAGTGTCACCTACTGGGTAACCTGGTTACTCACTCACAGCCCTGGGCAAATGAACCCACTTTTCTAACTTCAGTTTTCCTTTTTGTAAGACAGTGATAAATGGAAAAGAAAAGAACTACACTGATCTCATGAAATGGTTTGGAAGTTGGTGAGCTATGCAGACCTGTGATCCAGCTGAGTAAATCTTGAAGCCTTAGAGCCCCCATGAGGGAGGCTTTGTAGAGGGTGAGAATGTCTGTGACTAACTAGCACTCTTCTGAGGGAAGGGATGGGTTGTGACAGGCTGTCCATGTCCTCTTGTGAGGAGGTACCTTTATCCTGCTCGCTAGCTATAGTCAGGGCTGGTGGCTACAGCCCTCCGCTGCCCATGTGCCAAACATACAGTTGGGCTTACCAGCTGCCACCCTGCCCGAGGCATCAATTCCTCCAAAGTTCCTACCAGGTTTCCACTTTTAAAGTCTCTTCCTTAAGGTAATCACTGCCCCTCCAAGGTGAAGGACGGGCAGTTGAGAAAATTATGATCACATGAAGCTCATGAGCACACTGACTGAGCAGCAGAGGATATCCGGCGTCGGGCCTGTGCTCCACTCCTTTCTGCTTAACCAGTCAGCCCATAGCTGAGTGACGGGGCCTCTTAACCTCTTAAATTTCCAAGTTCTGTAGGTGAACTCTACAGTGAGGTAGGCAGTTCTCAATACTGGTGTAGGCCAGGACTTCTCTCCAGAGGGTTCTTCACTTAGCTCTAATGGCTGGGCTGGCCACATCACTGAACAGGGCCTGTAGAGATTCTCCTAAAAAGGTGGAATCTCAATGCACCCCACTCATACAGTAGGTGTAGGTTCATTGATTTCCATCAAAGAAAGAATTGTAAGACATGTCAGAGAAAAGCCAGAAATATTTATTAGGCAAAAGAAGTCTGCATGCTGAAGGGAGTGCAGGTGCTTCTAGGATGAGCTCTCAAGATGTCCCTAGTGAATCTTGCCTCCCAGTACCCATGACTTCCTCGGTACTGGATGTCCTACTTGATAGGGAAGAGTGCCGTATTAAATGTTTACTCTATTTAATTTGAATGTCCTATAAAAGAATGAGTAATTTTGTAATATTGCTCATTTTACCTAAAATCCTCACTTAATTGGGCATCCTAAATTTTTCTTTGCTAAATTTGGCAGGTAGGCTGTAACCAAGAAGATATTCCGGAAGCAACAGTGTGTGATTCTGAGACATGGGCGTAAATGGCCTTGTGATTTCTTCTGTGTTGTTCTCGGGTCCCTCCTTCCAAAGGAAGCCAGCTGCTGCATCATTGGGATGCTGAGCGGCCCTCTGTTCACAGGAGGCCCACATGGCAGGAAAGCAGGGCCTGCCACCAGCTGGCACCAGCGTGGTGCTCAAACAGGTTGGAAGTCGGTCGTCCAGCACTGGTCAGGCCTCCGGATGACTGCACTAACATGTAAGGCCTCAGTTCAAACTACCCAGCAAGGCTTCTCTGCAGTTGTTATCCAAAGAAGTTGTGGAAGACATTTATTGCTGTTTCAAGATGCTAAGATTGGGGGTCATTTTTATATCATAATAGATAATATCTAGGTACTTATTCAATATTTTTTATCAAGTTAATGAATGAATAAAGGCAGATGTAGCTCCCAAAGTCTGTGCAAGCTCATATCCAGCTTTCTATATAAGGACAGAGTCTTCACAAGTTCTTAACAGATAAAGTAGAAGCCATCTGTAAGAAAGTTAGAAAGGAATCAAATTTGCTAATCCCAGCTGATCTGGATTTTTAATTCTGCCAAGTCGAGGACACCATATATATTTTTATAACAAAATTCAAAATAAGAATGTGCCATGTGCCACCACATAATGTCACTGTCCTAGAAAAAGTACATGTGATAGACATTAAATGTATCAGCTTAGAAATGCCACTTTAAGGATTGTTTCTATGGCACCAACCTATTTAAAGTTAAAACTGAGCAAAGGTCCTCCCTCTCCCCCAAATCTTGAGAGGAAATGTGGAATATGCTTCATGCCATCAGCTTCCTAAGGCAGTGGTCAGGAATGTGGACAGTGTGGGCTGGATGGTAACAGAAACCATCTTAGAAGGTTGAGGAATTAGAGATGATGAATGGAGAGGGTTTTCACTGTGTGACTCTGGAAATATGAAAGCTGCTCTGTAGGTATTGGCTCAACCAGGTAGAGCACCATGACGTGGGACCCCGGGCATGCGGCTGCCAATGACCACCAGCCTACTCTCTCGAGTCCTGGCTTCCTGACTTGGCTCTGTCCTTAACCTCACTACATGGACCTGGTCCTTCCCCTTTATTCCCTCTTTAAAAGGACAGATAAGGACCAATGAGTGTCGGAGGCCCCGTCGGTCTCTTGCTAGAGTCTCCTTGCTTGGCAACCCCCTCGTGTGAAGGCCATACGTCTATGGGCCTCATCGGGAATCTACGCATGGGCCCAGATGTCCTCAAGGTAAGATATTTTTCTGAGAAGTGATGGAAGATCAGGATGGATATGAGCTCCTAAATGTAGACCTTTGGTTTCTTTTTTTCCTTGTTTTTCTACAGGTTGGGCAATGAACCTAGAAAACCCAGTGATCAGGTAAAATGAGCAATATTACAAAACACCAAACCGACCAATCTCATAGGCTGAGACACCCCTGCAGAGAAGTATGATGTTGAATTTTTAAATGAAAATTGTTAAAACATTTTGCTAAATTCTTACCATACCAAGAGCTTTCCGTGCATTAATTATCACTGTTTTGTGTATATACTGTGGGGTGTTTTGAAAACAACTCTCTTAGAGCAGTCCTGTCATTGTCCCCATTTTACCTGAGATACGGTGAAGCAACCTGTTCTAGACTGAATGTACTAGGGTCAGCAAAATAAGATTTCAATCCCTGAAATTTTCACTCCAGAGAATTCACTTTAAAAAACACATAAAAAGCCGGGCGTGGTGGCACAGGCCTGTAATCCCAGCACTCGGGAGGCTGAGGCAGGAGGATTGTTGTGAATTTGAGACCAGCCTGAGCTACAAAATGAGCTTAAGGCCAGCCTGAACTGCATAGTGAGACCCTGTCTCAAAAAGACAAAAACAAAAACAAAAACAAAACCATACACACACATAAAAGTTGTAAGTAAATGGAAAAACATTTATCCTGTATTCATTGAGATTAAGTTAACCTGTTTGAAGCCCTACCACTTCCAAATATCTTAGTATCTCCAACAAACAAGCAGTTTACGTTGTAACCACAGACAACCATTATGCAGGTACATCACCACCATGGGTTTCCAGACCCCATTTACATTTTTTCCAGGTGTCTTGATAATTGCCTTATTTTTATTTTTGTACTGGGGTGTTGAACCTAAGCCCTTATGCAAGTTAAGCAGGTGCTACAGCACTGCTCCACATCCCCTAGCCCTCTAAAGTATTATTTTGAGACAGGGTTTTGCTCCATTGCCTGGGTGACCTTCAAGTTACACTTCTCCTGGCTCTGCCTTTTGAGCAGTTGGGATTATGGACTTGCACTCCTGGCTCCAGAAGTTGTCTTTATTGCAAAAAGATCCACGGCAGAACCGTGCATTACCACATAGTTGTGCTGTAGTCAGGAATAGTTGTAGGCCTTCCTTTAATGTTCATGATCTTGATACTTTTTAAGACTACAAGCCAGTTGTCCTGTAGAATGTGCCTTTATTTGGTTTTGCTTGATATATCTTCCTGATTAGACTCAGGTTATGCATCTTCAGCAGGAAGAGCATGGGAGTGATGCAGTGATTTTCTCAGGGCATCCTGTCAAGTTGCGGATATCTTTTCTTTGTCCTCTTCCTGACAATTTGTATGCTGCTCACTTGATCCTACACCTTTAGTTTTTTCTTTTTTGTTGTTGTTTATTTTTATATCTTGTGCAGGGTCTCACTATGCAGCTCAGACTCGCAGTGATCCTCCTGTTTTCAGCCTCTTCAGTGCGGGGATTACAGGAGTGCTCGACCATGCCTGGACTTGGTCGCCTGCTCAGCACCAGGGATCAAACCCTGGCCCCTGCGCTTGCCTAAGCGGGCACTTAGTCTGCTGAGCTATTTCGCCGGCCCTAGTGCCTGCACTCTTAGTTACTGCACTGCAAAGTTCCCTTCTACAAAAGCCACATTGTCAGGTGCATTTGGTGCTGCAAATCCACTAGCATTAGTCCCCTATAATCAAACTAACTCCAGCTAGCTTGATAAAACAATGCTAAGCTAGCTGGGCGTGGTGGCGCAGGCCTGTAATCCTAGCACTCGGGAGGCTGAGGCAGGAGGATTATTGTGAGTTCAAGACCAGCCTGAGCTACAAAATGAGCTTAAGGCCAGCCTGAAATGCATAGTGAGACCTTGCCTCAAAAAGACAAAAAAAAAAAAAAAAAAAAAAAAAAAAAAAAAAAAAAAAAAAAAAAAAAAAAAAAAAAAAAAAGAATGCTAAGCTATAAGCATAATGCCAGAACAGCTAAGCTTTCTTGTACTGTATTTTTTGCCTCTGGCCTGCAAACATAAACACATGTAGTTTCGGGCCCATGCCCAAAGCACTATCTTTTTCTTTTGTTTCCTTCACTTTCCTCCCTTGAACTGTATTGGATTATCCATCCTGGCTTTGAGTTTCTGTTTTGCTAAGACCCCAGGCTCTCGTTTCTTTCCTGAGTACTCCATATATCATTGAGCATATAGAGACCATTGGGTCACACTCCCTAGTCCTAAAAACCCAATGTTTAACTGGATTTGCATACATATGTTTAATTCCTTTTTTTTTTTTTTTTTTTTGGTGGAACCAGGGGACATGTTTAATTCCTAACAACTATGGAAGGGAATAGTCCAAATCCAGAACTCTGTACACAAGTACCTCTTGGATTTTTTTTCATCACATGTAGGAGAAAGAAAAACAGAGAGAAAAAAAGCAAAAATTACCAACATATCCTAAGCACCTACTATGTGCCGTCTACCTCCTCCATCGCCCACAAGTCTCATCATATTGTGCTCCCCGCCATTTCACGGAAAACAGGCTTGGAAAGATGCAAGGCCTTGCTCCACGTTCTGAACTTGTCCATGGCAGAGTCAAGCTCACAACTCTAGCACCAGTCTGTTCTTAATTTCTCAGAGCCCCAGGGTCATTGAAGGCTTCCAAGGGAGGGCTAGTCCTTACGTTTTTTGACCGTTCAGGCCTACTATTGAGACACTCAGCACATTTTAATTACATCAGTAGATGGATTTATTCACATTTACTGGAAAGAAAGATAGTGAAAATGCTTCTCGGAGACAGCACTTGGAGCTCTAGAGCTTTCCCACTCCGTCCTTCAGTCTCCCGGTACCCCTGACACAAGGCAACTCTGCTCCCATGCCAGTGATAATGCTGAGAGAGCCAGAGATACTGGACACACACTCTCGGACGAACACCATGCGTCAGGCTTCCCGCTCTTGTGGCTAACCCTTACAATCATTTTAGCAAGTAGTTCCACATGCCCATTTCACAGATTCAGAATCTCAGCCTGGCAAAGAGGCCGAGGTGTCTCAAGAATTTCCTTAAAAGTCATTACAGGATGTGCGTTGCAGCACAAAACAGGTGCGGCACGGAACTCCATAGTGTTTTTCCTATTAGAAGCGGCCTCACAAACCCACTGTCCATTCTAGCACAAATCAGCTCCTGCAGTTGAGGTTGCCATGGCAACTAACGCCATTTCCGTCTCTACACGTCACTTCCGGCGCGCCAGTCCGGGAAACTTCCGGGTCCGGGCAGCCTCAGTGGAGGTTTTTGCCTGAGGCGTGTAGCGTCCTTGCTGGTGTACCCTGGAATCTATGAAAGAGTGAGCGGGGCAGGTGAGTGGGGAAGGGTCGGCACGATGCGCATCTACGGCAGTCGGTTGGCGCGGATTTCATTCCGCAGCCAGGGCGCCTCTCCGGGTGGTCAGGGAGTCCCTGCCTGGGCGGGTGGAATCCAAATTTTCCTGGAAGTGCAGATCAGAGGCCGAGTGAAGACCGAGTCCCGACTTCAAGCACTAGGGGTTTCGAGCCTCTTCTGCTTTGCCGCTCCGGGCACGGTAGTTCCTTTTCCTGGCTTTCGTTTTTTTTTTAATCCGAGGTATGGAAATGTTAGTGTCCATCTCGTAGTATGGCCTTGCATTTAGCATCTGCTGTGCGGGCTGCAATTACGACGGTTCTGGGATTTTTACCATGCTCTGTGCCCAAGGAGGCAGCGCACGAGGACTTCCTACCTACTTTGAGAATATTTCCTTCCTGTGCACTCCTGGATGAGGGTGAAACCGGGTGCTTCGACCGCTGCTCCGTAAGAGCGGTGGGGAGAACATTCCGGCGGCTGGCAGGAGTTGGACGATGCCCACAGGCTGTTGCAGCAACACTAGAGCAGAAGGTGCAATTTGGAAATGCGCCACGCCAGGCCCTCCGTGTGCATTTGGTGCACGGTTTTACAGAGTATCTGGTAGAGTTGGGATTTGACTCCAGCCTGTGATTTTGCCGTGCCTCGTTTTATAATCTCCCAAGCATTCTAAGGTTCCACTGTACGGATACAGCCCAGGCCTGGAGAGGGATAGCTCGGCGGTCGCGGTCCAAGTGCCTGCGTGGCAAGCACAGGGATCCAGGTTCGATCCCTGGTACTGCATGCTTTGCCAGCCCTGCACCACCGAAACAGGTTGTGGTGGCACACACCTCCCCAGTGCTAGAGAGACCGGAGGATCAGTATGAGCCTGAGCCACATGTGTAGTGACACTCTGTACCAAATAAATAAATAAAAGATTTTTTAATTACTTAAATAATAAAAATGAGACAACCCAGTTTCATCCCCTAGTTATGAGGAGGTGGATTAATTCCAAACCAGAGAAGTGTGTTAAAAAAAAAAAAAAAAAGTGTTAATAACTGTAAACCTTCAGGTCATCCAAAGATTGTTTTTCCAGAAAAACCAAGACTTGTGCTAAAGAACTATTGAGTTTCAAAAAGTGGTGTATTAAATTTTGGGACTACCAAAGGCATAGATATAATTCTTTTCTAAAAAATATGGGGTCCGAGATGCTGTTCACCCACTTTCTGAGGCAGTATAGACTGGCTTACTTGGTTAATTTTCTGTGTATTGGGTATTTGTTTGCGTGATGTGGTAGACTTTGCGTAGGCTCACGAAATTGCACATTTTAAGGGGCATATAAATAGTGGGAACTCGTCTTTTATCTGTGTTGGTGTTGACTACTTTCTGTACTGTTGTTTTTTACATCTGCTCTGTGGAACGGTAACAATGATTTTAATGGGATTTGAATTTGGAGAAGTGCTGAAGGCAGCTAGACTTCGAAGGAATTATCTTGTTGCTGCCCTGGGGCTGATCACAAACTGTACTTTTTGTGTCCCTTTAATGACAGCCATGTCATTGTCCCATCTCTACCGGGACGGGGAAGGCCGTGTGGTGGACGATGATGATGATGAGCGGGAGAACTTCGAGGTCACTGACTGGGATCTGCAGAACGAGTTCAACCCCAACCGGCAGCGCCACTGGCAAACCAAAGAAGAAGCCACTTACGGGGTGTGGGCAGAGCATGACTCGGATGAGGAGAGGCCCAGCTTTGGAGGCAAACGGTATGGGGCTCCATGGGGCTGCTTGCTCTTGCTTTAGGGGATGAGGGAGTCTCAAAAATGTTTCTTTCCTTGCCTTAGTGAGTCCTTTGGCTCCAATATCAGCTAGGGCCAATTTTTTTCTTTAGGCTGGCATGCTGTTCTTTCACCAATACGATCATCAGTCTGTATTTCCCGAAGGATTAATATATACTAGGCCTTTGCTATAGACTCAGTCCTTGCCTTCCTGGAGCTGAGATTCCTGTGGATGGAGACTAGTATCATTTAGTAGCTCACAGGATCTGACTTTGTAGCTGTAGTACAGGACAAGAGGGACAGCACATATGTCTAAACGTGCATTTGGTCTGATCTGAGAGGTCAGGAGTCAGGGGAGATTTCTCTGGAAAAGAAACCCTTAGCTGAGATGAAAATCAAAGGAGACTAGAGTGGTGTGAGCATGCAGAGGCCTTTGATGCAAGGCAGCAAGGTATTGACAAGGGTACAGAGGTGTGCAGGCCGCAGCCAAGAGGGGAGGGTAGCTCAGGAAGGGTTGTCAGTAGAGAAGCTGTGGTGTGGATCCAGCTAGGGTTTGAGAAGACCCTCTGCAGCTATACAGGGGAAGCCTGCAGCAGCAATGAAGACAGAACTCATGAGAGGAAGCTAAGGCAGTGATCCCAGCAGAGGCAGGAATGGCCTGGGCTAGGATGGTGGTGGGGTGCTAAGGATCCAGGTCTCTTCCCCAGTACGGGCTCCACTTGACCCATGTGCTCAGCCCGGGTATGGCCTTGACTGTGGCTTTTTCACAATGGAGGCTGGAGGAGAAACAGCATAAGTGGATCAGGGATCAAGAAGGGCATAATCTTAAGGCAATGAGGATAGCCAGTATGTACTGGCTACTTACTTGTCCTGGGTACTTCACAGCTTGGTCTTATTTACCTTATGAGAAAGGTGTCATTAATATTCTCATTATGCAGTTAAGAAATTGAGGCCCAAAGTCACACAGCCAGATGGACCCTGAGCTGGCATTGGGACCTGGACCTCTGTCTCAGGTTGAGGCTCTTAATCACCAAGTTATAGAGCATCTTGGAGGAAAAAGTTCTCTGAACTCTCTTGCTATTGTAGGGATGTTTAATTAATAGGTTGGTCGTTTTTGTGAAGGATCTCTTGAGATTTTTTTTTCTGTGCTTAACCACACAACTTTTGTTTCATACAAAAGTGAAGGAAGGTAATCATTTAGTGTAACTGTTGTGCTAGAAGAGGTCAGAATTTAAATCAGTCTGTTTCATGGAGTTGATGTCTTAGAGCATTTTAGTTCTTCAATAAATTTAATGGATATGATTGTCACAATTTGATTAATATAAAATGTTAATATATTTTACATTTGCATATTTCAACAAATTTTACTTATGACTTTTATCCATCTGAATGTCTTTGTACTCCTTTGTTGTTTTATGAGTCAGGGTCTTGCTAGGTAGTTCAGGCTGACCTTGAATTCACTTTATAGTCCAGGCTGGCCTTGAACTCACAGTGATCCTGCCACCTCAATCTTCTAAGTGCTGAGGTCACAGGTGTGCACCACCACATCAGCTCCTCTTTTTAGACTTGAAATAAGGACTACAACAAGTGATTTTTAAGGTATAAAATGTAAAAGGAGCTGGGCACAGTGGCACACACCTCTAATCCCAGCACTCTGAAAGGCCAAAGTAGGAGGATCATAAGTTTGAGCCCTCCCTCCCTGGGCAACTTAGCAACTGTCTGAAAATGAAATATTTTTCATTTTCAGGGGATAATATAGTCCAGTGTAAAGGCCCTGGGCTCAATCTTCAGTACCACCAAAAGGTCATTTTTGATTACAGAGAGCCAAGTCTTTGCTTGGCTAAGATAAATAAATGTCTCTTTTTAAAATTGGATCCCATGAGATCCCCTTTAAGGGGTATTCTAGTGAGCCAACTTCCTACAATAGGACAGAATGCTGCAGAAAAGTTCTTTGAAGACCTAACGTTGTGTATCTGTGCCTGCAGGGCCCGGGACTATTCTGCTCCTGTCAACTTCATTAGCGCGGGGCTCAAGAAAGGGGCTGCCGAGGAGGCAGAACTGGAAGACTCTGATGATGAAGAGAAACCCATTACGCAGGATGACTTCCCCAAGGATTTTGGACCCAAGAAGTTAAAAACGGTAGGTTTACAGCAGGATACTCATTCAGATGACACCCTTCAGTGCCTGCGGCCTGAGCGCTCCTCGCAGTGGAGCAGCTCCATGGCACAGTTACGTGGGTTTCTCCCACAGCAGCATGTGTCTGTGCCGTTCTTTTTCCTGGCATGCACTGACAGATAGGTTTTTGATTCATATGACATCTTTCACTGTATTTCATAAGTATCAGGACATTTTCTCTTTGGCTAAGCTTTTTTAGATTTTTCTTTTCCATTTTGCTAAGTCTTGTTTTTCTTCTTTGCAGGGTGGCAATTTTAAGCCGAGCCAGAAAGGTTTTGCAGGAGGTACCAAGTCTTTCATGGACTTTGGCAGCTGGGAAAGGCACACAAAAGGGATTGGACAGAAGCTTCTCCAGAAGATGGGCTATGTGCCCGGGCGGGGCCTGGGAAAGAACGCACAAGGTATGGCTGCAAGGCTGAAGAGGAGGGCAGCTGAGGGGCTGCTTTCTTTATTGTTTCTTTCCCTTTTGAATGTCTTGAGCTGTGCTGCTGGGTTTGTCAGCACAGATAGTTGTGGTCCTCATCTGCCTTACTTTTCCAAACCCAGGTTCATTAAAGTGTTTGAGTGGGAGGAAGAGCATTTGGGTCTGAAACACTCCGGAGATAGTTGAACACAGGCTTTGTTTGACCTGACTGCCAGTGTATCTAAAGTAGTGAGTCAATTGCCCATGTTTCATGTGGAAGTCTAGGTTTTGGCTAGCAGTAGTGTAGCTGAATCTTAGCTCCCCTGGGCCCACATATGCCTTTACCTGGAAGCAGCTTCACTGCCCCCTGTTGTCTTACACTCTGGCCCACTTAATTCATTTGCATGAACTTGCCTGGGCCTTAAAGCCACTTGAAGTTTCCAGTCCATGTTCACAGGGTTTAGGTTTTCCAGAGTAATTTGTCCATCAGGAAGATCAGTAAAACATAGCTTGTTTGCTTTCTTTTTTTCTTTGCACTGTGCATTGAACCCAGGGCCTTCCCACAGTTTCATCCCCAGACTTTATTTTTTGAGACAGAGTTTCACTGAGTTTCCTCTTGAATTCAGCCTCTAAGAGAGCTGGCATTATAGGTGTGCAACGTCATGCCAGGCTGTGTGTACCTTTTTAACAACTAAAGGTGAGCAGCTGTTGTGTTTGCCAAGACTCTCCTGCCTCCAGCCCCTCCACTCTTGCTCAGCAACCCAGTCTCCTCTTGTCCTCTCTGCCAGCCTTGTTGAGCCAGCCCATCACACACAGGCTTATCTCCTCAATTTCAGAGCTACATAGTTGGATTCTTCTTGCAGGAATGTTTTCGTCTTGTGTGCTATATCTCCTAGGAATGATCAGAATTGGGAATTGGATGTAATCAGAAGTACTTCCTATGATTCACATTCTAGTTTTCAAATAGCTGTTAAAATTAACTTCAGGTTATGTATTGAAAACATTTGCCAAAAAGACGTGAAAGATGGTAGAAATGCTGACTTAGAAGGAGAATGTGCATGCCGATCTCATTTGAGATTTTAGCAGTACTGGGTATGGCGGGAGACTGGAAAATCTGAGCTAGCAGGAGGCATCATCATTGATGCTTTTTGGTTCTGTAGGCAGATGCTTTTATGAGACTGCTGCACATGTCCAGGGCGTAGACATGCTGAACAAAAGTGAGATGCATGTGGTGTGAATTGCTGAGTACATAGATGAGTCTCTAATACTAAATTGCAGCTTTACTTCATCAGAATCAGTATACTGCTTGAATTGGTGCCCTGCCACAACAGAAGCTTCCAAGTGACATTCAGTGTAAAATTTAGAATAGCTGAGTCTCACTTCTAATGAATCATTCCATTTTCTCTAGCTCTTTGGGTTCCTTGGCAGCATCAGCAGCCAGAAGTTTCAGGCACACGGGATGTGGATGGTATTCAAAGTGTGGGACAGAGAACTCCTTGGTGGGTGGGGTGGTGCTTGGTGTGAGGAGCAAGGAAATAGGTTGCATCAAGCGTCTTGTTCACATATATGAGCTGAGCTGATCTCAAATCTTTTTTTTTTTTTTTTATGCTGAAATTTTCTAGGCATCATTAATCCCATTGAAGCCAAACAGAGGAAGGGAAAAGGAGCGGTGGGGGCGTATGGCTCAGAGCGGACCACTCAGTCCCTGCAGGACTTCCCTGTAGTGGACTCAGAAGAGGAGGCAGAAGAGGTAACCAGAGGTGGGAGCTGGGCAGGTAGAGTCCTGTGCATTGAAGGAGCTGTCTGTCCATGCACTCAGGCATCTTATGTGTCCTCTGGGGTTTACTGATCATGGTTGGTACGCTAGGTGCTTATCTGGAGGCTAGATGTGCTCTGAAGGATGAACAAAGAGCTTGTTGGGTAGAGATAGCACACAGATGACCACCGTGTGCTTAGGAGTAGCCAGGAAGTACCTAGAAGAAAATTAGGTTGGGGAGAAGGGGCTGACCTATGTCTAATAAACAGAATGGGAAATTTCTAGGGAATGAGCCACATCAACCTAGCATGATGTTCCATACCTAGTAGAGAACGTGCTAGCAATATGGAGTCAGGAGGCCAGAGGACACTGGGTTAGAGGTGCCAAATGCGAGAGAAACCTTACAGGGTGCTGTTGTGGTGGGGGAGCAGTGCACAGCCAGGGAAAGTGTTGTGCTCGGAGAGGGGCTGACACTTTAGCAAGGCCTGGGTGGCCACTCTAGGTGCTTAGGTTTCATCCCATTGCTGCAGCAGGCGTCAGTTAGCTGTGGTGTGTGACCTTCCAGGTAGCTCTTGACTGAGGCATTCCTCTTGCTTATATGAGCAAAACCAGGAAGCTGCAAAGAAACATGTTGCTGTTCTTGTCACTGATCTTTTAATGAGGAAGGAGGCGATTGGTAATTTGGGGCTGACAGCTGAGTCAAGGGTTCTCAGGCTTAGATGTGAATGGGTGTCAGGCATCAGATGTGTAATAGGAGGGGTGAGATGCATCAGATGCCAGACAGCACCTGATGGAGTACGGAGAGAAGGACCCCGGTGAGGCGCAGCCATCTGCAGGGGAGGTCTCTTTTGCTGAGTGATTGTTGACACCTGAGAATGTGGGCTCAGCTTCCCCTGGTCTTCTCATCTCCCCAGGGCAGCCAGAAATCCAGATAGTCTTGGAGAACATAAGTACAGGGGTAAACCCATGAGAAAAATAAAACGACAGCCACAAAATAGACTTCTGAGGGCTGGACTGCACATGCCAGTTGCCTGTATTTTACATTACCCCATGAAGTCTAGCACACCTGATTGTAGAAGGTACCTTTGTTTTGATACTTAGGGCTTGTTCGTTCCTCATGATTTGTAACAGTGTCATTAGATGGCTTCAGTGATTTGCACAGTTTTTCACCAAGATCTTAGTGTAGGTTTGGGCAGCAGCTGGTGACTGAGGCCTTCCATGGCCCCACCTGGCAAGAAGTGGCACTTCCTATTGTTACTGACTGTAGCCCTCTGTTGTAGGAATTTCAGAAGGAGCTGAGCCAGTGGAGGAAAGACCCCAGCGGAAGCAAGAAGAAGCCCAAGTATTCATACAAGACAGTGGAGGAGTTGAAGGCCAAGGGCAGGATTAGCAAGAAGCTCACGGCTCCCCAGAAGGAGCTTGCTCAGGTCAAGGTATGGTGCCCTGGGATACTCAGCCCAGGATCTACTCAAAAACACAAAGATGTAATCTCCCACCTAAGTGGACACTTAGTGTTTCCTTAGCTTCTGTGGGTTTTATTAGTAGTAGTATTTTTTTTTTTTTTCAGAGAGAGGGTCTAGTTTTATAGTTAAAGCTGGCTTTGAGCTTATGCTGATCATCCTGTCTCAGCCTCCCAAGTGCTGGGGCTTATAGCCGTGCAGCACTTCACCTGGCATGAGTCTTTTAATTAGGTGCTTTTGTTTCTCCTCTGTCCTTTAAAAAAAATTTTTATTGGTACATTTTAGATATAAATAATGATATATATCTTGCTGCTGCTTTTTTCCTTATTCCCTTTCCTCCCTTCAACTTTCTTCCCCTTATTTAGTTTTTCTTTTTGTATTTTAGGGAAGGGTCTTCAGGGTGTTCAGGGTCTCACTACTAGGCTGGTAGTCATCCGCCTGTTTACAGCCTCCCAAGAGCTGGAATTACGGGTGTGCGCCACCACGCCCAGTCTCAATCACCATCTCAGTGCACCCCAGGGGTGGGTCCGGCACAGCAGGCCAGGGGGATCAGACTGCTGACCCCGAGCCTGCTTGCAGGCACTTTAATCTGCTGAACTATTTGGCTGGCCCTCCCTTATTTACAAAAGCTTTGTTTTCAGTTTTTGCTATTCTTTTTTCCTTGTCACTACTGTCCTTTTCTACTTCCCTCACTCTTGTTCCCCTTCTCATTTGAACATTTTCTTTCCATTTTCCAATATTCATTATACATTTTGATACTTATTTACACTTTTGGTTTCTCACACTAGAGAAAACATGCATATGTGTGGTAGAATTGCCACAGGTAAGAGAGGCACTCGGGCCCTCCTGAGCACAATTTGAAGCAGCAGTCCTTAAGGGAACATAAGGACAGGACTTGGAAGGCCAAGTCCTTAGAGAAGAACAGATTCTTCCCCTGAGTTCTCATAATCAAGGACAAAGTCTGCTTAATTGGGCTGAAAAGGCAGTGGCTAGAGGCTAAAGA
>PVKA01041409.1:0-18106 GCA_004027165.1 Ctenomys sociabilis | reverse complement strand
ACACATGTGTGTCTGGTTTATTTCACTTATGAGTATATGTTCAAGTGGCATCCACTTCAGTATAAATGCTTCAAACTTATCATTCTTAGTAGCTGAGTAATACTCCATTATATAGAAATACCACATCTTTTTCAACCATTCCTCATGTGATGGACATCTTGGTTGTTTCCAAGATTTTGCTATCACACATTGTGCTGCTGCTATAAATATAGGTACACATATATCTCTATGATACAATGTATCCAAATCCTTTGGGAAAATTCCCAGTAGGGGGATAGCTGGCTTGAATAGGATTTCTAGTCCTATTCTTTTGAGGAGTCTCCATACTGACCTCCACAATGGTTGTACCAGTCTACATTCCCACCAGCAGTGGATAAGTGTTCCCTTTTCTCCACAACCTCTCCTTTGTTGTTGGTTGATTTCCTTATGATAGCCATTCTTTCTGGAGTGAGATGATATCTCAATTAAAGAAGCGAACAAATATATGAAAAAATGCTCCACATTGCTAGCCATTCGTGAAATGCAAATAAAAACAACACTGAGCGAAGCTTTTAGAGGTCTCATTGCATCTCTCATTTCCCATCATTGAATACATAAAAGTCTTAAGAGTGTTTGAAGTGATAACGCAGAATCCAGGCAGAAGTGGGCTTCATTCAGCCTGTCTTCCTGCTGTATCTCCAGACCACCAGGTGGCTCAAAAGCCTTCTCTGTGTTTTCAAATTTTAGATTGAGCATATCACCAACACAACTTTTTAAATGAGTAGAATGACCAGTTTGAGAGCTCTTTATTCCTTATCCAGGACCATACAGCACCTTCTCATGCCTTCTGGATTATGCTCTTTGTTATTTCCTATATGCTGCATCTGGAGGTATTAGAGTATTTCGAGTTTGTATAACTGGAAAATATTTTAGTTTTCAAAAGTATGTTTGCTAAATATAAGAATCAATGATGATAGATTTTTTTTTTCTTTTAGTCCTTTAATTATTCTACTTTCTTACTTGTTCTTTTTTTTTCCTAATGTGGAATAAGATGCTATTTAATTTTGTTCTTCCATAGCTAATCTTTTATATATATGTATTAATGATCTTTTCTTTACAGTTAGTTTTGGACAATTAAAAAAATACAATGAGTAGAATGCAAATTTCAGCTGTATTCTGAGGAAGAACAAAAATGCAGCTGGTCCTAGGTCAAGGTTACCCTCTTAGTTTATGTGAAACTTCCAGAGGGGAGCAGCACTCCCCTGTGAGCTTCCTTATTCTGCTCTGCCTTGGTGTGTGGCCTGACCAACCCCAGCTGACCTGGTCACAGCCATGCCCAAGCCCCTTCCACAGCAGCCTCCTCTGTGTGGTTGCAGGGCTGCCTCTCATGAAGTACTGGTTTTGTATCTATTCCCCCTTTTAAAAGACATGGCGCAGTTATTGTGAGTAGCAGGCTGGCTGGGATGATTTTTTTGTTCTTTCCTTTATGGGCTCAAAATTGCAATTTTCAAACCTCAGCCTTCTAGAGTTTACAGAGAATGCATGTGCACCACCAGCTTTTAAGTGTGTTTAAAAGATGTAATTGATACATAATGATTGTACATATTTGTAGGTAATAGTGCACCATTTCAGTGCATGTATACAGTGTGCTAAGGTCAGCTCCATGTAGTTGGCACAGCTACCACCTCAGGCGTCTGGTGCTTCTTCTCTACTATTTTGAAATATTCAGTTAATTTATGCCAACTGTACTTAGTCTATTCAGCTGCACTCTTGTATCCCATAACCATGCTAAGGTGATTTCTTAAGAGACAGGAATTAAGAATTCCTGAGAAGGGTCAAGGATATAGCTCAGTAGCATAAGCACATGTCTGGCAAATACAAGGTTCCAAGTTCGATCCCTAGTACTGAAAGAAAAAAAAAAAAAACAGAACTTCAGAGGTTTTCAAACCAGGAATTCAGTTGATTGAGGGGTACCTGCCTGCCATCAATTCCAATAACTTAGGGTACTAAGGCATATAAATTTTAGGCCAGTGTGGGGAACTTAATAAATAAAATTATTTAAAAAAAAAAAAAGGCTAAGGAAATAGGTCAGAATTCTCTGGGTTCAATCCTCAGTACCTGAAACCAACTAGGGCAAGAAGAGGCTGACAAACATGCTCTTTTACCTCCGCCATCAGAGACTTTTCCTTTATATGCTCAGTGTGTCAGGACTGTCTCTAGTATCCCACTGTGCTGGGCCTGTGCTCCATGGCCTTGTGCAGGGGTTGGCCTTTCCCCTCCACCGGGCTCTGTCCACCTTCCTCATTGTGGTTTCAGTGCTCGTGGGCACCAGCAGTGAGCATGCTGGGTCCCAAGGACAAAGGCCATGTGGGCACACAGAGCAGCCCCAGTGCTTGGTGTTCAACTTCCATTGCCAAAAGATGTTTTGGGGCTTGGGAGGGCATTCCATAGCCACTGTCAGAATTTCTATTAAGGAGTCTCCCCACCAGTGCTGGAAAGGGTGGAGTTCTGTGTGAGGAGGAGGTAGGAGTTCATAGTGTACAAATTCAAGGGGTAGCTGGGTAAATTCTGAGTTAATAAGATAAGAAAACCATCAATAGAAACAAAGGAAAACCCTTTGTTCTACATGGTATGTGGGACTTTTCCTGTGTCCTTTGCGCTCCCTTGATCCCATGTTTCTTTACAAGGCGAATCATGTGGCATCCTTGAAGGCCCCAGGTCACCCCAACCCTCACCTAAGTAAGCATTGGTTTAGATGTGCACAAATGTGAGCTGACATCGCAGCTAGGTACACTGTCAGGGCACTGCCAGGGCGTCCAGTTCCCTGGCAGTGAGGATGAGGGTGAGGGTGAGCCTCTGCGCAGGATCCTGTCTCTGAGCTGTGAAAGCTGAGTGATGGAGAGCAGTGCTGTCTCCTGGCCAGCAGTGTCTGTGACCCACTGCAGAAGCTCCCAGAACCCTCAGCATGCAGGCACGCCGGGGTCAGGGCGCAGGCCACAGTGAGGCCCATGACAGTGCCAGTGACGTGCCTGCTTGCTCATTTGTCTTGCAAGATCAGAGTTCCCACAGGGCCGGGAACCTGGCCCCAGGGTCCCCTAAAGGTCTCCGTGTGGAGCCCAACTTAGGTTTGGCTCAGACATGAGGGTGGCATGGGGATGTGGCTTGGTGGCACAGTGCCTGCCCGGGAAGGACAGCGTCCTGAGTTCAATTTCCAGTACCCAAAAGCAAAAAACAAACCAAAACAAAAATCAGCCCAGCCCAGACACTCCTCAGTGGATGCTTCTGGAAGGCATGCATGTATGTAGCGGGGTGTGTGTGGGGCAGATCCTCCCACTTCCATTCAAGACAATCAGCCCCTAATCAGCTTTTTGTGATGCTCAAGGAAGACATGTTCACATTGATCTCAGTTCTAAAACAGAAGACAGTCGCTGTAGGCCTTCTAGTACAAGGGTCAGGAATGAAAGTGTATGAGAGAAAGTGGAGAGGGAATGCCTCTCAGTCCAGTGGCTTGAAAGGCACACAACGTGGTCATCTAGAAATCAGTTCATGCCCAACTCCTTAATTACCATCTGGTTCTTACACAGAAGTAACTAACACCGGCTTAGCATCTATTGGCTTGTGATTACCGCTCAGTGAGCCGAGATCCAGAAGCCAGAGCTTGAAGCTCATCCTGCTGCAAATCATGCTCTCTGAGATCCTTCTGCCCCTGAGCAAATCTGATATTTCAAACGCCCTTCTGTTTCCCAGGATCACCTCAAGTTGCTAAAGATTTCAGACATTAGGGTCTGACGTCACAGTACATTTTCTCCCAGATATCTAATGCTGTTTTCTGTCTCCTTGAAGGTGAAAGAGAATAATCAGGTTTTTTTCCCTGCAGATTTTTACATTTCTACTAACTGTGTAAGAGATCTCCTTCTACTTCCTCTCCTACACTCATTTTTTGTTTGTGTTTATAATGACCCTTCTAACCGAGGGAAGGTGGTATGTCACTGGTTTTCATTTTTCTGATGACACTGATCATTCTTCATATACTTGCATTTCTTTTGAGAATTATTTATTCAGATCATTTGCCCATTTTAAAATTAGGTTGCTTGTTTTTTATACGATTTTTTGAGTCTTTTATATAGTCTAGAGATTAAATTTTTGTCAGATGAATAGTGGCAAATATTTTCTTCCATTCTGTAGATTAACTTCTTTTGTGAATTACTTTTATTGTCTTATACTTTGACTATTAGTATTTTTCATCTCAATTTGTGTGAACTTTTAATACGTTAGCTTTCACTTTGGTAGCAACTATTTTTCTGTATTATCTTTGCCTTTTAATTCTATGTGTTTGATTAACCCTCCAAGTTCAATTAAAAACTTTTATAAACAAACTTGCTCTCCAACTGCAGTAAACTATTAACAATAGAATTGTGTCTATGAATGTAAATGTATAGAAAATATTTTTGGGTAAAATTTAGGATCATATGTTTTGGAAATGTGTCTGAAAAGGTAGGTTCTTATTGTGTTGAATTTTAATTTAGGAGGCTGATATATTATAGATGTGTTTCATAGTAAGCTGGAATCAATCATGATATGGTAGAGCAATAGATTCAAGCTCTCTGCTTTCAATAATAGTACTTCTCTGTTTTGGAACCATCATAGAAACCTCCCTTCTGACAACTTTCTAAATGCATTCATCTAGCTAAATTCATTGCCAGCTACCCTGAAATGCTAAGGTGGAGCTTTGCTCTGCCATCCTTAACTTCGTCATGAGATGTGCAGTGGTCACTTGGGTAAGGTGGTAGCTCCTGAACGCACACCACTCCCCTCCAGAGGACACAGCACTTTAGGGGTGCAGAGTTAAGACTGCTGTGAGGCACTCTGGAGCCTGGCTGTTCCGCACTCGGTTACTTACCAGGGATCGTCAACATTTTGCTTGACCAGTTTGTGCCCCAGTTTCCTCCTTTCTGAAGGAGAATGAAAGTATCTGTTTCATGGGATTGTCAAAGTATAAGACTAATAGCCAGAGTATAAGACATGGGATAAGACCAAAAGGGGGATGCTCTGGTCTTTAAAATTTTCCTGGCACATGTGTTGCATAAACTTTAAATATCACCGGAGTTTCCATGCAGACTCCATTTCCTTTCATTTTATTTAACTGATGGCATTCGAAGCCCATTCCCCTTGGAGTGTGCTTTAAAATGTTGGTGCCAAATCACAAAGATATCATGGAGGCTTAAAAATTTTAATAACATAGTAAGGAAGCAGCAGATAAACAATTATGAACCTAGGGACAGAACTGGGTCTCAGCACGGGCAGTTTCTCTCTTCACCGGCTCCCCCAGCTGATGTTTCACCCCCCACCACATCTGTGGTGATACTCCAAGGCTGGAGTAGGCAGAAGTATAGGACAGGGTTGGGAATGTAGCTGAGTGTGCACCTGGCATGTGGAAGGCCTTGGCTCAGTGCCTGACACAGAAGGAAAAGAGGATGACCAGGATGTGAGAGTGTTAATCTCATTTTGGTCTTAAATTTAATGATACATATCTGGCGCTATATATATATATATATATATATATATATATATATATATATATATATATATATACACACACACACACACATACATATATATATATATATATATATATTATAATCACCGATTACAGTATAGGTATTGCTACATATAATATGTACAACTATACACATAGATGTACATATATATGTATATATAAACTATGTAATAATAAAATCCAGTGCCATTCTGAGCCTTGATTTTTCTTTTTTAATCGATTTGGTACAGGGTCTCACTATGCAGCACAGACTCATAGTGATCATTCTATTGCAGCCTCCCCAGCACTGGGATTATAGGCATGCACCACCATGCCCAGGTTGGGGCTGGCACAGTGTGCCAGGGGTTCCCAGGGCCAATTTGGCATGTGGTACCAGGATTGAACCCCTTGCCAGGCAGGGGCTTAGACCACCAAGCTATCTCTCCAGCCCCTGAGCCTTCGGTTTGATGGGAGATACTCAGCTAACTCATCCCAGCAGATAGAACTTCCATGTGCTAAGTATTGTTCATGAAAAGCTACAGTGATGTGTACTTTTTTGTGTGTATCTCAGTACAGGGTCTACAGAGTCTCACTACACAGATTGGACTTGTAGTGATTCTCCTATTTTCAGCCTCCCAAGCACTGGGATTACTGGCATGCACCACCACGCCCAGTATCAATACCCTTCTCAGTGTGCTCCTGGGATGGGGCCGACACTGCACACCAGGGATCTAACCCAGGCTGTTGCATCTGCCTAAGCAGGTGCTTTAATCTGCTGAGGTATTGGGCCAGCCCTCGATGTATTTTTTTACAGTAGAGTACAATATTTCCTGTTACCCACTGTATAGCCTGTAACTCCTGGTTCGAGGTGTTATTGGAATGAAAAATGATTTTGTTTCATGCTGTGAAGAAATTAAGACATATATGTAACCTTCCTTAGGATCTTGAAAGAGAAAGCCTTCCCATTAGCCAAGTGGGCCTGCAACAGTCTATGTATACTTGATTATCTCAGAGGAAGTAGCAAAAGAAAAGGAAAGGCCCATGCTTAATGCAGGGGTTCCTCATTTGATTCTGCCCTGGCTCTGTGGAAGTGACGTGGTGAGTCCCAATTTATGGGTGATGAACAGAGGGTCAAGGAGCTGGTACAGCAGAGCTCTGATTTGAATGCAGATCTTACTGCCTCCTCAAATTATGTTCTTTCCAAGGGTCTCGGTGGCTGCTGATACATTTATGTTAGAGAGATCAGGGAAATTGTGCTGGGTTTTGCGGGTATGACAGTTGAACTATTAGCTGTGACCGGCCACCCCTGGAAAGCCAGCTTCTTCCTCTGGCTATCCGTTCTTCATCTCTGTCACTGCTCTCTGGCTGGGGGCACAGCCTCGCCCTTTGCCACTCACCCTGGCTCTCTGACTTCAACATTTTACATTTGCTACATTTGTGCTGTATCTGATAAAGCCATGTGGGCAACAGTTATTTACCTCACTTATTTATTTCACTTTTGATCCAGTGTTTTGAATATCCAGCAGTAATTTGTGGCATGTACAAACCTCCTGAGGAAATTACCAAGCAATTAAGATGCCAGTCTTGTCAGGGTCCTGGATGCTGCATTGCCAGGTATTTGGAAAGGGTATGGATATAGCATATGCCAGAGCCTTCTGGCACATAAACATGTTGGTCTGTAATAGAAAGTCTCAGGATTTGATAGGCTTCCTCTTATAATGATTTATGTATTCTAGGCTTGAGTCATCAGTCTCTTAGTAAAATGGGTTTTTAAAAATACATGCATTAGAAAGCACGCAAGTGCATGGGGTAAGGAAAAGTGTGTGGGACTAAAAGCCAACATGGTTTAGGCTCAGATTTCAGTATTGGACCACTCAGTGTGAGGGTCTGCAGGCCAGTCACTTTACCTCTGAGTGCTAGTTGTTTATCTGTAAAATTGGTGTGATGCCTGCCACACAGGGCTTGTGTACCGCCCAGTCCAGGGCACAGCATAAGCACCTCTGAGTAAGTATTAGATCTCTGCACCCCGACCCAGGAAATAATGGGTTTCTAATTTCCCCTCTTGGATGAATGCATTTCATTTGGGAACGTCCGACTGCATAATCCACTGAATGAACAGATCTGGATTTTTCTTTAAAGTTCTAAGTCGGTTCTATGTCAAATAAAAGGTTAAGCCCTCTTATTTCCTTGCTGCCTCTGCCTAAGTTAGACCCGAACTTCGCGTTCAAGCAGCTTGTTGGGAGCAGGCCATGCATCTGTTACACGCAAGTGTTCTTCCTGCCGGATCTGGGGTACAGCGACAGGCTCATCTTTCCAACAGACTTAGCTGTTGATGATTCCAGCATGACATTTACCATGACGTAAGGGATCCTTTTGAAATTGTGCGGAAGCTGCAGTGACCTGTGTGGTAGGGCAAGGCTCGCAGCCATAGAAGGGAGCGCTTCTCGGTGGTGCAGAGTGCTCGGTCTCGGATTCCACCTCTGTGAGTTAGTTCCTTCTGCGGGCTGGCCTTCCCCACCTGCCTTCTCTCTGCAGAGCACAGCGGTCCCGCGATGACATGCCGTGCGTCTGTCTACAGCTGACCGTTCCGAGTACAATTGACATGAGGTCTCATGTTGGTCCACTGTTAAGACACACCGTCCAGTGCCAAATGCACAACTATACTTTCACTTTGAGTTCAACAGATATACTCAGAGATTTCATATACAGAGCATATTTTTCAGTGGAAAAGTGAATATTGTAATCACCAGCTGAGGTAAGGCTATTCTCCACAGAAATGTATGCTTTAGAAAGGATTCTGTTTGTTTTTTACATCATCTCATGAGACCAATTAATTTGATTAATGAAAAGCCTTTCAATTAATTTTAGTGTTTGCATTATCAATATTCCAAAAGCAAATGTTCCCTGTTATAATAATGTCTGTTTTTTGTTCTAATTCAATTATAAAAAAAAAATCTAAGAAATATGTCATTTTAAAAAAAAATCAGGAAATAATAGAGAACTGGGTAATGACTACTGCTCACTTTTGTGTTCCTTCTCTAATTAACAATATTGCTATCCATCAGACACTAGCACTTAGTTTTCTTCTAGCTTGGAGTTAAATGATAAAGCTGTATTTTTATTTTCCCAAAAATTTCTTTTCTACACAAAAATGATCTAAAATTTGCCACTTTCAATGAATAATTTGAAGCCTGGGAGATAAATTATACCAGCATGACACTCCTACATCATGACTGGAGGGGACAGGAAATGTTCTATTGTCAGAGTACTTGGCATTGTATCCATATTTTCTGCTATTTGCAATTATTTGAGTTTTGGGCCATTCTCATAACATGGACTGAGAATCTCTCAATAGTACCACTTTAGAGAAAAAAGCTGGCATTTAGCTTCTGTGTCCTGCATGCAATCGCGGTCCTAGCAGTGACCTCTTTCCCTCTGAGCAGAGCCAGGTGCTGTTCCCGTGCTTTCTCTTCTGAGCTGGTCATCTGAGAGACGAAAGGCTGCACTGACGTGGGTTTTGGGTGGGAGGTGGCATGCTGTCTTCCTCAGGGGGCCTAGACATTAAAAAGTAGTGCATGGACTCTGTAACTCAGTATAGAAAAGGCAGCACCTATCTGTGCTCCTGAGCCCTTCCATGCATGCCTCTGCCTTTCCCTTTCTAAAGAGTATTTGAGTATGGGTCCATCACCCTGGTACGGGGGGTCGTGTAGCCTCTGTGCAAGATGAAACAGGCTGGAAGCTGGCCTGTTCCTGTCTTCTAGGCTAATGGTGGGTACATTTACTGATCATGTTTATCAAGCTTCAAGTTGAATCTCAGTGGAACCATGTTGCTTACTTTGAGGACCTGTTCAGTGTTCATGCTTAGCCATCTACAAGGCAGGTGGAAGAGGAAAAGGTGTTGCTGTTTTAAGATGTTTACTAGAAAATTAAGACTGTAAAACATAACCTGATCCTGGAGCCTCAGAGTCAAGGATGGATGCTGGTGTGTGGGGACGGGTCCACTCTCTTCCTCCTGACTCTTGAAATTAGCGTCCAGTCTTGTGGAAGCCAGTGACCGGTTTCAGTGATGTGACACACTGTTTGTGGGGGTTGGAACCTTTCCTTCTGTGTGCTTGGTGCAGGGGTGGGAGCCTTTAATGGAAAGTGTTAGGAGAAGCTCCCATGAGTGAAAGGACTTTCTTCCAGATAGTTAATTCTAAAAATCTCGAGGGGCATTGTTCAGTCCACCATTTTTTTTTTCCTTCTGCAAATTTAGGTAACCTTGAAAAATACACTGAGTAGTTAGCTTCTATTTCCACTGCTCTGGCATGGAAATTTCTTACAGGCTAGGACTGCTGCTTAGATTGGTTGCTATGCAACCTGGAGAGGCGTTCACAAGCTTTGTCACAAGCCAGCAACCAAAGGAGGAGCAATATTCTTTTTTGATGATGTATTTCATTTGTTTTGTTCTGTTTTTCCACTGGGTCCTGTTTTTGGCATTGTATTAATATCTTTTGGGCCTTTTTACTTACAGAAATGACCTTCCCAGGGACCCTTACAGAAGGTGCTTAGGTAGATGTCACTAAATAAAAAGGTGAGCTCTGCCCCCAAAACTGTAGTTGATGAAATCAGACTTTGAAGCAGATAAAACAGTTCTCATAAAAACACGATGGGTTCCAGGACTGCTTTAGATGCTCTTTTATTAAGAAAACATGCAGATAGCTTTGCATTCTTCCTGCTGTTCACTTTTATTTATTGTGAATTCTCTGACATAAGTCAGTGACTCTGAGCCCACGGCACCTTCCTCTTTCCTGTCCTTGACTACCATCTCTGAATAGATCCTTTAAACCTTCATAGGCAGGATTTGTTCCATTTGAATTCTTTTTGACATCTTGTTAAAAAATAAATCTATACTGACCTTCAAAGATGTTTGTCTTACAAATGTTAGCAAATAAGCTCTGAAACAAATGTTGGAGGAGCCCTCATAACCAAGACTTAATTACAGTGACCTATTTCCAGGTGGGCCTCACAATTAGTCACGGCATTCTCACAGCTGGAGAAGAGGAGACAGGGGCATGAGGGTGGCACTGGGCCTGCTGGGCTGTCTCAGAGGAGGCAAAGGCCGGTCATGGGAGCTCCATGGCAGGGCACTTGAGGCTGACACCTGGCAGTGTTGCTTTGTGCGTTTGTGACTAGGAACTTGTGAACAGTGAGAAGCAGTAAGAAGAAGTAGTAGCAGGAAGGGGCCATTGTGTTCCCACTAGGGAAAATATGAGGCCATTTGCTTCCTGAGGTTTGCACTATACTGGTGTTTCCTGTAATGCCAGACTCACTGGATGTAGATTATATTTTATTTTATTTTAATTAATTAATTAATTTGGTACTGGGGAATCAAACTCAGGACCTTGTACTTCTTTTTTTTTGATATTTTTAGGGAAAGGTCTACAGGGTGTTTAGGGCCTCACTAGTAGATCGGGCTTAGAGTGATTCTCCTATTCACAGCCTCCCAAGTGCTGGGATTACAACCTTGTGCCACCACGCCCAGGCTCAATCAATCACTGTCCCAGTGTGCCCCAGGGGCAGGGCCAGCACAGAGGACCTTGTACTTGTCAAGCAGGCCTTAATGCCGTTGAGCTATCTCCTTGGCCCTGCATATACATTTTAGTGACACATTGGTAAAATCACTTACAATAATCAATGTTTCGTTAGTACAATCTCTGACATTTTTTTTCCTGTAGAAACAGTGCTTAACATTTTTTTCCCGTTCAGATATCTATCTGAACTATTTAAGTGAGACAACATTAAAACTGATATCAATGTTTTTGAAATTTTAGGACATATTTGTGCATAAACTTTACAATTTTTCATTGCTCCTGCTAATTTGGCCAATAGCAAAGAAGCCATTTTTTGCTTTATTTGACTGTTAAAGTATAAATACGTCACATTTGATGGCACGAAACCATGGCCACATTTTATTTTCATTGTTGGAAGCGTTCAGGCTGAGCTGTCTGCACCATCTGTGTGCTTGCAAAGCAAGTAGGGTCCCAATCCTGGCTGCTGTCCCTCACAGGGCTTTGCGTGCGATGTTGCTGCGACAGGGACTGGCAACAGTTCTGTCTTATCTCGGAGGCCACACCCCCGGAGGCCACACCCCCTTTGGTGCTTTATGGAAAACTTGAAAGTGAACTGTTTTCAATCAAACCATGAAACAGCACTGATTCTTTCGCTGCTTTAAGCCACAAGGTCTCCTAAGCCTTGCCCTTCTCCGGAATGCAGACAAGCGCCGCAGACTCACTGCACCTGCCTTATGAGACTCCCAAAGACTCCTCAGGCCAGTACCCTCGCAGATGGCCGCAGCCTATGATCCCTTGCTTGGAGCAACTTAATTATGGCAAATAAAATGTGAGCAAAGTTAATTCTATTAAAATAGTTGTGTAATGATTTTAAAATTTCAATTAAGTAAGAAGTATGGTCACTAATGCTCTACTAATAATTCATGAGCTCCAGCAAAGTATTTAATATTGGGGCTGGCCTAAGCACCTGCTTTGGTAAGTGCAGGGACCAGGGTTCGATCTCTGGTCCCACCTGCTGTGCTGGCCCTGCCCTTAGAGTGTGCTGAGCCAGCGAGAAATCCCAGGGGTTGGGAGGCTAAAAACAGGAGGATCACTACAAGTCTATGCTGGGTAGTGAGATCCTGTACCAAATACATAAATGAAAAAGAAAGCACCTAATATCAGTTGTAATTTTTCATATTGAGATGAATTTAAGCCACATTTTGGGACATTTGCTTAAATTTAGTGTGAGAGAAAGTATCTGTTTTAGATTCTGCTTACTGTGGCCTGTGTCATACCTATATTCATTTTTTTTTTTAATGTATTCAGTACAGGATATACAGCATCTCACTGCACAGATTGGACTTGTAGTAATCCGTACTGTTTTCAGTATCCCAAGGGCTGGGATTACAGGTATGCACCACCACGCCCAGTTTCAATCCCAGTCTCAGTGTGCCCTGGGGGCGGGGCCAGCATGGCAAGCCAGGGATGAACCCTGGCCCCTGCATCTGCCTAAGTAGGTGCTTTAATCTGCTGTGCTATCTGGCAGGCTCTCGTTCCTATATTCATAATGGAAGAAAATGGTAAATTTTGGTGAGATTCTTATGAAAATAAGCACATGATCTTACCATGTAAACATTATTCACAGGTCCATGGGGGATCCATATATCTCAATTTAAGAACTCCTACCCATGTGTTATTCACTGATACAAAAAGTAGAAGATGATAAAAAACTATGATACATTGTTTTCAGACAATAAACTCTGGGATTTGCATCTTTGGACTTGTTCTGGTTGATATGTGTATCTTATGGTAAGTACAAATGTTAACTAAGGCAAGTTAGTTTCAAATGTATTTTCCATGTGGCATAATTATCAGAAGAAAAGAATCATAAATCTTTAGAGCACATGCCTAATGACTGGGCCCTTTGCCAGATTTCCATTTTATAGTTGAGGGAGGATAAGTAATGAAAGGTAGAGAGAGAAATTCATCTGAATAGTAACAGATCCAGGGAAAATATCTAACTCACTAATGGGTCATGCAAGTAAACATTTAGAAAATCTTCTGTGTAAATAAGACCATCAGTTTCATAGGTATTTGTGAGAAATGCATCGATTAATATATAACGCTAAGAGCATGCCTGATACATACGTAGTAAGGACACCTTAGTGTTGCTATTAATATTTCAGGCTAAACTATATAGTCTTACAAAGGAAATCTATCCATATTTGAAGGTACATACTAAAACCAGGTATGGTGGTGCATACTTGTAATTCCAGCACTCTGGAGGCTGACGTGAATGGAACCCTGAACTCACGGCCAGCTTTGTTACACAGTGAGTGCCTGTCTCAAAAAACAAAAGTAAATAGATAAAAAGGAGATTTATGCACCTATAAGCATGTATACACACACCATCAATTTGCTGTGCAGATGATCATTGCAGTATATATTATTTTTCACTCTGAGTATATCAGCTATACTTGCTCTTTCAAGAGAGTTACTTTTTTAAAAAAATAAGCCTTTTACTTTAGAATAATTTTAACATTCCTGAAAAGCTTGAAAGAAAGTAGAGTTCCTAGACTCCGTACCCAGTTCCTCTGTTGTGAGCGCCTTGTACTACCATTCCACATTTGTCAGCACTGAGCCACCGTTCACACCCCATAGGCATCTGCTGAACTGTGGTCCATCCACATCACACCACCTCCTCCCTGATGTCCCTTTCTACATTGCAGGGTCTGTATTATACTTGTTCTCTGTGTCTATGGTAGTCTTCCTTTTTCTGTGATAATTTTATAGATTTTCTTTGCTTTTGTGTGCTTGACCTTTTTGAGGCATGTTGCTCAGGTATTTTGCTCTCAGTCTGAACGTCTGCTTTTACATGGAGGGGATGGGTTTGCAGAGCTTGATTGCAGAGAAGTGCTGTTCTCATTGCCTTGTATGCAAAGTAGCTGCTATCCTTGTGAGTTGCTGCTGAGGATGCAAACCTTTATGGTAGGAATAAAGAAGTGTTTAGCAGGTTTTGCGCTATTAACATTTTTCTTGCTCTCATTCTATATTCAGGGCTTTGTTTTTGTTTCTTTCATTGTTTAGGGGGGAGGGTCTACAGGGTGTTCAGGGTCTCACTACTAGCTCAGACTCGTAGTGATCCACCTGTTTACAGCCTCCCAAGAGCTGGGGTTACAGGCCTGCACCACCACGCCCAGTGTCAATTGCCATCTCAGTGTACCCTGGGGGTGGGGCACCCCTGTGCCTGCTTTCAGGCTTTTTAATACACTGAGCTATTTGGCAATTTCATTTTATTTTGAAATGAATCAGGAAATTCAGCTGATATGAAATGAGTACAGAGTTTGTTAAGCCCTACTTCCTTATTGAGGCATGCCATCTGTGTGTGTGTGTGTGTGTGTGTGTGTGTGTGTGTTCGCTGCATGCAGGTGTGCACTTAAGTACTTTGTAATAGTCCACTGAACTTTATGTGACATGTGAAAGTCTATTTTTGGCATCTGTTCATTCTCCCTAGAGTAAAAGTTAAATCTGGAACTCTAGAAGATGCACTGTTAGTGGGCTTTCCTGTAACTGGCACATAATACCTGACATCCTCAACTCACGAAGGAGGAGAGGTTTTGTAAGCACCAGTGTGCAGGCACTGAGTCTGGAGCCACTGTTTCTAAGGCAGGGGTAAAGGCGTGGCCTGGCTCATGGTGGCTGGAGGCTGAGCCAGGGGAAGACACAGCACCTGTGGGTAAAAGGCCAGGGACCAGATGTGAGCCCCATGGCCCTATCGCCATTGGCCAACCCAAACATACTTGCAAGGGTGCTCCATCCATACAGCCCTAGAGGACCTCAGAGCCAATCAGGTGGATGTTCCACCCTGCCACCACAGATCTCTCCCCAAATCTAACCTTGCCTTCCCCATGCAATTTTTATTTTGATATGCCTGTTTTTAATGTCCAGGTCTCTATGTTTTCCATTTTAATAATTTCCTTCTTTTATATTATGCTTTGTGAGGATAGCTTAATTCAAAACTAACCAATGTGTTCTTTTTTATGTTTATGGAAGGTAGTTGCTAAACCACTCATCAGAGAGTTAAAGCTATTTATTTCAGTCTTTCTTAAAGAAATGTGCTTGAGGTTATTAACATCTAAGAATGCTGCTGTTCTGTACAACTGCAGTGTAGAACTTTCACGGGTGCTCATATGTTTGGGGGTGCTATCAGCCAACAGATTATTTACCAGATTGCTCCCATGTTCCAGCCACAGCTTGGCAGTGAGGAAGAAAAATCAGTTTTCTGCCATGAGGAGGTTCATGTGCCTTATAGGAAACAAAGAGAACAAATGTATTAGAAATTAATGGAAAAGGTCGTTAAGTGCTGTGAAGATAATAATCTCGGTGATGTGCTAGTGAATAACTTGATCATCACAGTTGTCCTGGGATTGGCTTAGGTTTTGTGGGTAGGGAAGTTGGTAGGAGACAGAGATGGTACAGGAGGTGGAGCGTGCAGAATCAGGCAGGAAACCACAAAGAGCTTTCCAGCCAAATGTAGGGGGGGGTAGTGAATACTAGGAATTCACGGGGGACAGAGGTAAGGGCAGGATGGAGTGCCGGACAGGGGCCTTGGGGTATCCTGGGCTGAGGCCAGAGGGCTTCCCAAGCAGAGGTGCATTTTATGGGAAGCATGGGAATGGTGGATTCTGACACATGTAAAGAACCCTCCCGGTCATGTGTGGAAAATGAACATGAAGAGGGAGAAGCAGGGACATCGGTGAAAGGATGCTTGACAGAGGCCTGGGAGAGATACACTGCGGCTCCAACTAGGAAAGCAGCTGGATGAAAGTGGAAGGGCTGGGATGTTTTGGGGTTAACACTGTCAAAACTTGTATACAGCAGCAAGAAGCCATCAGGGCAGACATGGGATTTTGATGGCACATAAATTGCCTCAAATATGGGTTGTGTTTTATGTGACTGTAATCCTAGAAATACTTGACTTACAAGAAGTATAGTTAGCATTATATTTTCAGTTCTTTAAAAGAAGAGTCATATCAGATGTCCACATTAGTGCACTAGAAATAAGATGAAGAGTCAGGCCTACTATATAGTTTAATTAGCATATCTAGTACCAGAAGTCTTCCTTACCAAGTGAGTTAATGAGCTCTTAATTTTTTTTTTTGAGCTCTTAATTTTTATTATCTAGTAAATCTGCCATAACTGTCAAGCAATTTAGGAATTTGTCTTTTGGGTCAATAGCAAGCTGGGGATTATTTATCCCATTTATTTGATCATTAATCCTTAGAAAATTCCCATTTTAGAAGCCATATTTTTGATGTAATGATCACTATCATTTATTTTGATAACATAATGATTGTAATGTTTAATAAAAACAGAACAAGTTGCAGCTATCATTGGTATTTAATTTTATTTTGGCAGAACCAGGAATTGAGCTCAGGCCCTTGTGCTGCCAGGGAAGCGCTTATTCCACTGAGCTATCTCCCCAGCCCCTATTTACTTTTAAAATAACTGAGAAAAATTTCATTCTTATATTGTTATTTTTATACGTTTCATAAAGCTATGTTTGTGGAATGAATAAATTTAGTCACAGTTTTGACATTTTAAGTTATATCGAATATAGTATGTCACTTTATAAAAGATATATAACTTTATAACAACTTGTTTATTTTTAATTTTTTTTTTTTATGTATTTAGTGCAGGATCTACAGGGTCTTGCTACATAGATCAGACTCACAGTGATCCTCCTGTTTTTAGCCTCCCAAGTGCTGAGATTAGAGGAACTCACCACCACACCCAGTTTCAGTTGTCTTCTCAGCATGCCCCAGGGGATCAAACCCTGGTCCCTGTGTCTGTCTAAGTTGGTGCTTTAATCTGCTGAACTATCTGGCTGGCCCACAAGTTTGTTTGTTTGTTTGTTTGTTTTTTAATTTTGAAGGTAATATTTCCTTCCCTGTATAAAGAAACATTTTTTGTTAAAATAGGCTTTATCAGTGAGACTTAATTTAATATTTTTACTTAGAAATAGTTTATTTTTATACCACAGAAACATAAGTTTTTTAATAAGTTGAGGTGAAGAGAAGGAAAATATTTGCTAGTTAATAAAAGTTTTTAAAAGTACTGTGCAAATAGATAAATATTGCTGAAATTCAGGATATTTTTGATACATTGTTTATAGCTCTTGTCTGTTGATCAAGGCAAGTGTAGCTGTGTTAGAATTTGATAACCTTCAGTCAACTAAGATCTAGTTATAATGTCCCAGATATTCTTGCATTCCTGATTTGCTTTAAAGATGAAAAGGTGTAAGTTAAAATGTATTTTCCTATCAGAGTATCAGTTTCAAATGAAGGATTCTGCCCAGTGGTATTGCTAGGTATGAACTGACACCCTGCGGCAGGTGTTTTCTAGTCCCATCTCACTGCAAGCATCAGGAAGATGCTACCTACTGAAGACCAGAAGTAGGAGCACGCTCTGTGCAGCCACTTTATACACTTCAACAATGGTAGGAAGAAATATGGGAGATTGCCTCAATCCATATTAGAAAGGCATACTTTAATATTTTACCTTGCTATTTTTCACTGATTTAATTTTATTTTTAAATATTTATTTTCCCCTTTTTATTAATATTTGTGTTTCTATTGGAATATTTTACTGAATTCATGCACCTATAATATTTAAATGACAATGGAATAACCATCTCTGACAAAATTAAACAAAAAAAGGGGATACAAATGAACAACCATTTTGTATCTGTATATTCAGAATAGGATAGATATACAGCTACTTCCTCTTAATTGAATGAATAGAGAGATTTGTTCTTATAGTGTTTGGACAGAATATCATGTCTGCATCTTGTACTATGAATAGCCACTAAGAAGACAACAATATGCAATGTATTAATTATTGAAACTGTCCTAATTGGTTTGGAAACTGTTTCATTGCTATTTGTTTTTCAATAAAATTATTAAAAAAAATTTGTGTTCCATATGCAATACAGTCATCACGATTGATATAGATGTGCGGTGTGTCTCAGTCTTCCTTCCTTCCTTCCTTCCTTCCT
>PVKA01041408.1:0-18107 GCA_004027165.1 Ctenomys sociabilis | reverse complement strand
AGATCTCCTGGTGGTGTGGCCCCTGTCTTGAGGAGGAGGTGAGATCTCCTGGTGGTGTGACCCCTGTCCTGAGGAGGAGGTGAGATCTCCTGGTGGTGTGGCCCCTGTCCTGAGGAGGAGGTGAGATCTCCTGGTGGTGTGGCTCCTGTCTTGAGGAGGAGGTGAGATCTCCTGGTGGTGTGGCTCCTGTCCTGAGGAGGAGGTGAAATCTCCAAAGTCCATTCACATCTTTTTCAGTTGTTTCAATGTGATCCTTTGTAAGAAAAAGATCTAGTCTAGAGTCCTGTATGACATTTAGTCATCGTGTTCTTTACTATTTTAGAACTGTCTGCAACTTTTCTTTGGGCTTTCTTTTACTTGGACAATGATAACATTTAAAGAAATTAATTAATGAAGTCAATTTTGGTACATTTTTGGGAGGGGTACAGTGGGCTTTTTGATGGTGTGCAATGGTAGTGAACCAGGGCTACCAAGGCCCCTCCCCTTCCAGGGGGCCTGGGTTGGAAGCTGTGAGGGGGAGATTCTCAGAGTTGGGGCTGATACTTCTCCTCCTTGTCCTCCTCCTCCTTTGTATTTAGGACAGTCTACAGGGTCTCACTACATAGATCGGACTCGTAGTGGTTCTGCTGTTTTCAGCCTCCCGCACACTGGAATTATAGGCATGAGCCACTATGCCCAGTCTCAATTGTTGTCTCAGCACACCCTGGGAGTAGGGCTGCATGGCATGGCGGGGATCGAACTCTGACCATTGCACTTTGCCCACACAGGAACTTTAGTGCCCTGAGCTATCTGGCTGGCTCTCCTGCACCATCTTCTTGATATCATCAGATTTAGCAGCTTTCTCCAGGCAGCAGGTCAGATCCACCACTGACATGTGAGTGGTCACATGGACGGCCATATATGAGAGCTTCTCGTTCAGCTCTGGGATGAATTTGCCGTAGCCTTGGCAGTGCCAGTGGATACAGAGATGATGTTCTGGCCATAACACCACAGGTTCCTAGAGGGCTGTGCACAGTCATCTGAGTGGCAGTAATGGCATGGCTGTGGTCATGAGTCCCTCCACGATGCTGAAGTTGTCATGGATGACGTTGGCCAGCGGGGCTAGGAAGTGGTGGTACGGAAACTTTGCTAACAATCTTCAGGGAATTGTGCTTCTCATGATTCACACCCATCACAAGCATGGGAGCATTAGCAGAAGGGGCAGAAATGATGACCCTTTTAGCTCCACCCTTCAGGTGAGCCTTTTCTATGGTGGCGAAGACACCAGTAGACTCCACCACATAATCAGTGTCAGCATCACCCCACTTGATGTTGGCAGGATCTCGCTTTTGGAAGATAGTGATGTCTTTCCATTGATGACAAGCTTCCCATTCTCAGCCTTGACATGGAACTTGCCATGTGTGGAATCATTCTGGAACATGTAGACTATGTGGTTGAGGTCAATGAAGGGGTCACTGATGGCCAAAATATCCACCCTGCCAGACTTAAAAGCAGCCCTGGTGACCAGGGCCAAATCTGTTCACTCCAACTATTACTGTCTTGTCTGGATCACTGCTGGTTGCAGGACAAGAATGGCTTTCGGCAGGTGTGCAGGAGCAGAGAGTCAATTGGTACATTTTAAATATACACAATGATCACTTTCATCATAGAGATTTTTGTACCTGTGCAGACTTACCTCAATTTCTTTTTTAATTTTCCATTCCCTTATCATTCCTTCAATCCCTCTTCCAACCATATTTACAAAAGCTTCCCTTGTTTTTCCCTTATAACTATGTAAAAATAAGCAAAGAAATAATATAAATCCTGAATCATATTAACCAGACTGTTATATTGCTGAGGTGTCAAAACTTCAGAGAGGCCTTCTGGGCTACACAACATATTATTTTTTTTTCTGTCAACACATTCTCTTATATTTTTCTTTTTCTTTTTAATACAAGAAGAAATGTCTTTATTTATAGAAATCTTGTCATGGACTTTCCCTCAGATCTCATCTGGGAAAACAGTCATTAAGTTGATATATATCAATGAGCCCATTCTATTGTCCAATCAGTAGTTCTATAGTCTCTCATCTTCCCTACAGAGAACATAACCTGATGTTTTAGAAACATGTTTTAGAGGCTTTGAGAAATTTCCTTGTAATTTGTTTTTTTAATAACTTTATTGAGAAACAAATAACAATGAGACAGTTTCACAACTGATTACTAGCTCATTTTCAATAATTAATACATTGTATACTGTTGTCTTAGTGGTTATTCATTGTACAAGATGCAGACATGATATCCTGTCTCAAACACTATTAGAGCAATACTCTCTATTCATTAATTAGGAGAATGGAGTTGTGTATCTATCCTAACTATTTTGAGTATACAGATACAAAATAGTCATTCACTTCTATCCCACATTTTTGGTTAATTTTGTCAAAGAAGGGCATTCCATTGTTGTTTAAATACTGTAGGTGCATGAACTCAGCAAACTATCCTGATATAGTTTAGTAGTCCATAATAGTAGTGGGTTATCCACATGAGTGGCAATGTCAGAAGTTGTTGACTTTAGGCTTTTACAGCTAAGCATATTAATGTGGCTTTACTTTCTATACTTGGTTTTCATACTTTTTGGCTGGATGGTTAAGACCAAGATAAGGCAGGGCCTATATAAGAAGAAATGAAAGTTTTGTATCTGACAAGGACAGTCAAATCCCCTCAGGATTTATCCTGAAACACAGTGCCTGTTTGTAGATCCTTTGCGAGTGTCAGCCATGTGGATGAGTCATGGCCATTGCCAGACCAATTTATTCTCTGTGAAAGCCTGAGAGAATGTTTTCTCTCCATGTGACTCTCCTTAGTCACACTCTACATCATTGATCACTTTTCTCTGTGGCCTCATAATCTTGATAAGAAAATTTGAGACAATTGAGTTACAAGATGTTACAGTTCAGGTTTTCCTATGTCCTGAGTTTTCACTGACCTTGAAAGGGTAGGGCCAAACTGTTGGCTGTCCTTTCAGCCCTTCTTTTTCTCTAATTTTTGGTCTGAAAATTTGGGTTGTTAACCCTCCAAAAGAGAGGCATATTATTATTACTCTACAACATAGGCAGTTGAGCTTAACCTCACGATTTGTCTGGATATCAAACATTTTAGATATAACATGGAACAGATATTCTCCATCAAGTATTGATTTGTTAAACTTTGAGTCCCTCTAAAATATGAAGAAGAAAGATTAAAAAGATAAAAAATAAAAAAGAATAAGCATTTACATATTTTTACATAGAAATTTAGAAATCTAACAATATGCAGCCTTGTAGTGGGACAGTCTTGTGGTTTTTTTTTTTTTTTGTCTCATGTTTTCATTTATTACCCCTTTTAAAAAACATTTACTTGAGAGACAGTATGGCAGTCATTGGTATGTCATGACAACAGTACATAATTAGAATACCAGAATGACAGGCATTCCAAGTATGACCTTACTATAACACATTGCTTTCTTCAATGCAGTTGCTTAGTTCACAGATATCAGCATATATAGTCAGGGTGAGAATCCTACCAATTAACTGCAAGTTTCAAAAACATGCTGAAGATTCTCAGGGCCATTGCCTTACCCATTTTATGCATATAAATGTATGACTTTGCCCCGTCATGTTTTTAGCTTTTCTCCTTGCCCACTCTTCATTGTCTAGGCTTCAAGCTCTTGCTTTCTTTTAATTGTGTTAAGTCTTTTTATTTTAATTTCTTCCTTTGAGTTTCTATACTTGGGAGACTATATGATATTTATACTTATGAGTCTGGTTTGTTTCACTTATGAGCATATCTTCAATTGGCATCCACTTATTTATAAGGCAGTGAGTTTATCATTCTCTATAGCTGAATAGCATTCCATTGTATAAAAGTATCACATCTTTTTCATCCATTTGTCAGGTGATGGTAATCTTGGTTTCAAAGATTTGGCTATCACTAAATGTCCTGCTATAAGCATAGGTACACATATATCACTATGATATGATGATTTCAGGCCCTGTTGGAAAATTCCCCATAGGGAGATGGCTGATTTGAATGGTATTTCCAGTCCTAGTTTTTTATGGAGTTTCCACACTGATCACCATTATGGTTGCACCACTCTACATTCCCACCACCAGTGGGGAAGGGTTCCCTTTTCCCCATAGCTTCTCCATTTGTTGTTAGTTGATTTCTTTATGATAACCATTCTTTGTGGGGTGAGATGGTATGTCTGTATTGTTTTAATTTGTATTTCAGGGATGGATAGTGATGAGGAACATTTTTTCATATATTTATTTGCCTTAATTTCATCTTCTGAGAAGTGTGTATTCATCTCAGATGCCTATTTCTGGATTGGGTCTTTAAATTTTGGGGCCCTAATGTTTTCTAGTTCTTTATAAATTCTAGAGAGCAGACTTTTGTCTCAGTGCTTATTAGTCAAGACTTTTTCCATATTTGTGGGTTGTCTTTTCAGTTTGTTGATAATTTCTTTTCATGTGGAAAAACTTCTCCATAAAAGGAGGTCCCAATTGTTAATTCTTTCAAGTGTTACCCATGTGATTTGATTATTGTTCATGAATTCTTTGCCTACCCATATGTCTTCAAGAGTTCTTCCTACTTTCTCTTCCAGGAGATTGAGTGTTTCTGTTTTAATGTTTAGATCTTTAATTCATGTTGACTTGAGCTTAGTGCATGATGATAGAGCTGGGCTAAGTTTCAGTTTTTAGTGTATAGAGAGCCAATTTTTCCAGCGCCATTTGTTATAGAGGCTATCTTTCTTCCAGTAAGTATGTTTGGTCCCTTTGTCAAAGATAAGGTGGCTGAGTGTGTTCATAGAGGCTTCTGTGTCTCCTAATCTCTCCATTGATCCTCAGGTGTATTTAGTTGCCAGTACCAGGTTGAATTTATCACAGTAGCTTTGTAGTGTAATTTCTAGTCAGGAATTTTATGCCTCTTACCTTGTATTTGTTGCCCAGGATAGTCTTTGCTATTCTAGGTCTTTTCTGGTTCCAAGTAAATTTTAGGAATGTTTCTCTAGGTCTGCAAGGTATGTCAGTGTTAGTTTGATAGGGATTGCATTAAATCTGTGTAGCAATTTTGGGAGTATGGCCATCTTCACAATGTTGGTTCTCCTATCCAGGGGCAGGGAATAGATTCCCATTTTCTGAAATCCTCTAGGATCTCTTTTATATAAGTACTGTAATTTTCATTGAAAAGATCTTTGAATTATTTAGTTAAATTAATTCTAACATATTTCATTTTCTGCGGTGCTATTGCAAAAGGTATTGTTTCTCTAATCTCCTTCTCAGGGTTTTTGTGTAGAGAAATGCTATTGACTTTGGGTTTTGACTTTGGACCCTGCTATGCTACTGAACTTGTGTATTAGTTCTAGTAGCTTCTTGGTGAAGTTTTTGTGTTTTCCAAGTAAAGTATCATATCATCTACAAATAATGATAATTTAACTTCTTCTTTACCCATTGTTATCCTTTTTATTTCTCTCTCTTGTCTAATGATTCTAGCTAATGATTCCAGAGCTATATTGACTAGCAGGGTGATAGAAGTCATCCTTGTTGCACCAGTTCTGAGAGTAAAAGATTTTAATTTTCCCCATTTAGAATTATTTTAGCCAGTAGGTTGTCATACACAACTTTTATCAGATTGAAGTAGAGACTATGTATTGCAATTTTCTGTAGGACTTTGAAATGAATGTCTGTTGGACTTTGTCAAAAGCTTTTTCTGCATCAATTGAGGTGTTCATATGGTTTTTAGATTTGGCTCTATTGATATACTGTATTACATTTATAGATTTGCATATATTGAATGATCCTTGCATCCCTGGGATGAATCCTACCTGGTTGCGGTGTATGATCTTCTTGATGATTTGCTGTATTCTATTTGCGAGGATTTTATTGAGTATTTTTGCATCTGTGTTCATGAGGGAAATTGGCTTATAGTTCTCTTTTTAGTTGTGTCTTTCCCTGGTTTTGGTATCAGTATAATCTTGCCCTCTAGGAACTATTTTGGGAAGATTGTTTCCTTTTCAACTTCTTTGAAGAGGTTGAGGAATGGAGGGAATATGTCTTCTGTGAATTTCTTATAGAATCACTTTTGAATCCATCAGGACCTCGACTTTTCTTTGTGACTAGGGTTTTTAAATTATATTTCATATTTTATTGACTGTTATTGGGTTATTGAGAGTTGTTATATCTTCTTGATTTTGTTTTTGTGGTTTGTACCTTTCTAGGCATCTACCTTTTTCTTCTCTGTCTTTTATTGTGTGACAGTAACAATTCTCAAAGTAGCTATTGATAATCTTCTGAATTTCCAATGGATGTGTGGTAATTATATCCTTTTTGTTCTTTATTTCTTGCATTTGAATTTTTCTTTTTCTCTTTTGATTAGGTTAGCTAGGGGATTATCAAATTTCTTTAATCTTTCAAAGAACCAGCTTTTTGATTCATTAGTTCTTTGAATTGTTTTCTTTGTCTCAATTGAATTAATTTCTGTTCTGATCTTTATGATTTCTTCCCATCTTCGAGCTCTGGGTCAGGTCTGCTCTTCCTTTTCTAGATTTTAGAGGTGCAGCATTAGTGTGTTTATTTCTTTCCATTCTGTTTTCCAAATGTATGAGTTCGCAGCTACAAATTTCCCTCTGAGAACTGCTTACATTGAATCCCATAAGTTCCAAAAAGATGTGCTTGAATTTTCATTGAACTGTAGAAATTGATCAATTTCTTGTGTAATTTCACCTCTGATCCATTGTTTTCTGAGTAGGATGCTGTTTAATTTCCATGTGTTTAGTGGGCTTTTCTGGTTTCTTTTATCGTTTATTTCCAGTTTCATTGTGCTGTGGTCAGATAATATGCATGAATGACTTCTGTTTTCTTTCATATAATTAAGCAGGACCTATAAACCAGTATGTGATCTATTTTTGGAAATGACCCATGTGCAGCTGAAAAAAATGTGTATTTAGCTGTTTTTGTTGGAACACTCTGTGTATATCCACTAAGTCCATTTGTTCCAAGCTCTGGTTCTGTTCTGCTACTTCTTTGCTAATTTTTTGTCTGATTAACCTGTCTCTTGCAATAAGGGGGTGTTAAGGTCTCCTGTTAAGATTGTGGTATTGGATATTAGATTTTTCATGTTCATTAAGGTTTGCCTTACATAGTTGGGTGTGCCCATGTTTGGCGCATAAATATTTATGCTTGTTATCTCTTTCTCTTAAAGTATCTCCCCAATACAGTACATAGTGGCCTTCTTTATTTCATTTAATCATTCTTGGTTTGAAGTTGAGACTGTATGAGAACAGGATTGATAACTCTGCTTTTTTTCTGATGTGCTAGGGCATGCAATATTGAATTTCTTTGTGAGTTTCTTGTATACAGCATATTGTTTAATTTTATTTCCTGATCCACTGTGCCGGTATGTTTCTTTTTATTGGTAAATTCAGTCCATTTACACTTATGGTTATAATTGAGATGTTTTGATTTACAATCAACATGTTATTTACCTGTTGTTGTTCAGTTCTTTTTCCTTTTTGTCTTGTATTCGTTTGCCCTATTTAATGGGTTCCTTCTGTTCTTATTCGTGGAGTTCTGATCATTTTTGGTAGCTCTCCAGAACATGTTTTATTAGTTTGTGTAGGGTTGGCTTTGTCATCATGAAATTGTTTAGTTGTTCTTTGTCATGGAAGTATTTTAGTTCTCCATCAATCTTGAAAGAGAGTTTTACAGGGTACAGTTGTCTGGGTTGGAATGTGTTTTCATAGATGATTTGAAGTACTCCACTCCATGCTTTTCTTACCTTTGTGGTTTGTGAAGAGAAGCTTGCCATTTTTCTGATGGATTTTTCCTTTAAATATGATGTTTCTTTTCTTGAGCAGCTTTCAGTGTATTGTTCTTGGGCTGGATTTCTAATATCTTGACTGTTATATATCTTGGTGTGTTTTTAATTGGGTTGAAGTTATTTGGACTTCTGTATGCTTTGGTTACCTGAATGCCAGATTGTTTCTCCATATTTGGGAAGTTTTCTGCTATTACTTCTACCTATATTCTTTTTATATCATTTATATGGCCGCTTTCTCATTGATGCCTATTAGTCTCACACTGTTCATCTCTGCATCATCTTTCAGGTGATGAATTATTTTTTCCTGCATTCCTAGTTGCTTTTATGAGGTCTTGTCTTACCTTTTCCCTACCTGCGATATATCTTCAAAATCTGAAAATCTAGCCGGGCGTGGTGGCGCATGCCTGTAATCCCAGCACTCGGGAGGCTGAGGCAGGAGGATTGTTGGTGAGTTCGAGACCAGCCTGAGCTACAAAGTGAGCTTAAGGCCAGCCTGAACTGCACAGTGAGACCCTGTCTCAAAAAAGACAAAAAAAAAAAAAAAAATCTGAAAATCTGTCTTTACTTTCACTCAAACGGTTTTGCAAGCTTGTGCTTTAGAACTTAAACTCCTGTACATCTCTTTGGCTCTGCTTCATGTGGCCTATTTATTTTCTGTATTGCTCATTCAAGGAATCTGTCATTTTTCTAATCTCCTGTATTTTTTTCTATGTCTTCTTGATAAGCAGTTATTAATTCTTTTATTACAGAGAGCATTTATGATCTGATTTTCTCTATATATTTTTGCATTTGATTCTTTACTTCAGATGCTCTTGATTGAGAGATTTCTTTTTTATTTGCGAGACTGATTCTGATCTTTCACTATACCATTCTGTAGTAGTTTCTTTACTTCATCACATATTGTTTCAGCAATTTCAGTTGTGTGATTCCCAATTTCTTCTGTGTTACTGTCCTCTGCTCTTGTTCTGGGTGGACTTGTGGCCTGAGATTGCATTTTGCTCCTTTTTTTTTTTTTGTCATTTTGCATAGCACTGACCTCTAATCTTTGGTATAGAGCTTTGGTGCTGTTATAACCTTAGCACTTACTGAAGTTTGGGTGCAGACCTACTAAGATTGAGTTCATCCAGTTTGCCTGGCTCAGGTCTGGCTACTGTGCTCAGCTCCTTCCAACTGCAGTTCTTGGAAGTGAACTTGTTGTGCCCCTTTAGCAATATGTTCTGCTCTTGGATTAGTTGGGTGGTTCTGGCCCCTATTTCTTTGCAGGGACTTCAGCTGCAGTGTTTCACCCCATGCCTGTATGGCAGGCCTGGCCTGGGTATGGAGGAGTCCATGAGGCTCAGGGGAGCACGGGAGCTCTCCTACACACTGACCAGGTCTCATCTTGGGCTGGATGGGAGGGTTGGAGGGTCCTGAGAGAGCTCGGGAGGAAGGGTCCTGAGCAGGTGGCAGAAGGTCTCACTCATAGCGCTGGTCTGGGCTTGATCTAGGAGGTCCAACCAGCATGGGGTAGTGTGGAAGCTCTTGCACACACTTGCGTGGCCTGAGCTGGGACTGGATGGGAGAAGTGGAGGGTTCCTGAGAAAGCTCAGCGGGAAGGGTCCTGAGAATGCAGCAGAAGGTCTCACTCACCTCATATTTCCTAATACCTACCAAGATTTATAAATAATATTATTTTATTATTTATTGCTTATTTTTCTCATGTCTAGTAATTAATTCATAAGCTCTTTTTGAAAATGAGCTTTATCTGTCTTGATATTAGGATGTTTCCAGTTTCTTACACAATGCTTAATACATGATGTATACTTAATAAGCTTTAAAATGATAGTTGGTGAAAATTTGAAAATGTTCCATGACACTGAGAAATCATGAAACTTAAACAAGCTAAATTTAGCACACATTAATAAGTTAAAATTTATTTCAGAAGTTGAAGATGAATTGAGAAATTGAGTATGTAGTGGCTACACATAGTATGAATTTGGTATTTGAGAAATAGGCTCCTGATATCAAGAAAAAGCATTAAAGATTCCCATATACCTGAAACAACTTTTAAATCCTATACATATGCTACATGTAAATCTTACCTTTTGTGACTATTTAGCAATTGTTTCATATGAAACTTTTCAAAAGTGCTTCATTATTTAAATTCTTCATTATTTTCCCCTTAAGCGAATTGTGCAATTTTGAGTTGAAGTTGGTAAAAGTATATAATTTGGAAAGTAATTCAAAAACAATCTGAAGACATGGGACAGTAACCCCATTTCAGACTGCAGAGGGGAAAACGTTTTTATCTACCTTAGCAGTAAAGTTCCAGAGTGGACTTCATACAAGCCTGGATGCAGGACTTTAAATGACAACCTTAAGTCTCTGTCCCTTTTCCTTATCTCTCCTTACTTTTATTTGGAGGATGACTCTTTCTGCATAGTTTTTAAAGACTTCATGTTCCACTGGAGACAACAGCTAAGTCATATTGCAAAGGTATACTTTCAGAACCAGGAGCTGCTAACACTGAAAATTATAGTATAACCCTGGGCTTACATCACTTTCACATATAGCTTTTTCAGGCCAATGAATGAGCCTGTTTTACCTACAAGTTCATGAAAAAATTAATATTGGTGAGGTTTGTCACATCCTTATCTCTAAACAGATTATTGTGGCCATGAAAATGTTTGCTCTTCTGGACAGCACTAGGTCATGCTTCACACCTAGAACTGACAGGTCGGGCAGCTTTATTCTCATTCCAAAATGAGTTAGGAATGAGAGGACAGCGAGCTCTCACAGATGCTGCTGCACAATAGTAAATGTATGAGCAGCACTAGAACTGAGCAGTTCTTAAAAAGTGAAGATGGAGGTTTGGGGCAGACATTTTCTAGGTGCATTTTTTTTTTATACTTTATACTTCCTGATATGGAAATATGAAAACAAACCAGCTTAGGTTTCACTTTGAAGCTAATTCTGAGTCCTCATGTCCAGACCCAGCAGGTATGGTCTGAGTACAAGCCTCTTCAAAGTGAAACACACTACTTTTAAAAAAGCATGTTTGGGAGTGCTGACTAAATAATAAACAGAATCAACTTATATCACTATTTAGCTCAATTCATTGTTGTTTCCCACTGTGTCACATTAAAGAACAAAATAAATTAAAGACACTTATATGTATTTTGTATCATATTGATAGTCTTATAAAATATTAAGATTGAATGGCTTATAGAAGATTAGAAGAAAGTGAAGCTCAGAAAGGTTTTATATTCTTGGGAATGCAGACGGACTTTACAAGCCTGAGTGGCAGGATTTGTAGTAGTTGAGAACGACTTCTGGGTTTTATACAGCAGGAGTAAGTCCAAGCTTCCAAGCTCTGTCCTTTACTGGTGATAAAACCAAGTAGCTTTCAAGTCCTTTACTTGCTCCAAGCATTACCTTACCTGGAAAAGTCATACAACTGATGCTTAATTCATAGGCTTGCTATGAAGGTTAAATGAGTCACTATATTTATACCTCCGAATTTGCTACAGGACCAAAGAGAAACTATTCATCATTCATTGCACAGTTTGGGAAGGTACCACATCTATCCTTTCATTTAATTATCTTGCATTAACTCAGCCTCCATGAGAAAACTATGGCTTAATGACAAATATGTCACCAATGGTAAGCAACAATTAGAAGTGTAACCTACATTATTTTTTAGTTTCCCAGGACAAAATATGGCAAAGGTCCATAAACACAAAGAGCTTATTTTGAGTTGGAGTAATGGAAAAAGGCTGCCTTCACAGTGGGGACAGCCTGGGGCAGCAGGCCTGCAGCAGCCAAATACTGGAGAGCCCTGGTTTCTGGAGGGAACCTGAAGGGTATGGAACATAATTTTTTTCCAAAGATGGCCACAAAGGCATCTGCTACTTCATATGCTCTTTCCTATTACAATTATTACTTAAAAAGGAAGTCTCACTACCTCCTTGATCTCTTGGACCTTAGTTGGACTTGGTGATGTCCTCAGCCAATAAATAGCAAAAGTGGTGTGTTGTGACTTCCAATGGTGTCATGATAAGTTTCATAGTGTCCACCTGTGTCTAATTGTTACTCTGTTAGTATCCCACACCACCTAATGAGGCAAACAGTAGGTATAATGCATCAGTTTTAATAAAACCTCCAGTTAGCAAAGACATTAATTAGCTAACCATTCATTGGTGAATTGTTTTAGGTGACATCACATAGTGGCAGTTCCAGCTAACATATGCCTGAAGCTATGGGAGACTGTACTGTACAGCCACACAGCTGGACACAGCTGATATGAGAAACTATGAGATATAATAGAACCATATTGTTTTAATCTGCTAAACTGTAGCATGGTTTGTGTACTGGTTGATACACTGTATCAATTTGAGAAGTCTAGAAGTTTAATTAAGTGACTCAGTGGAGAGCCAGGACTCTTAGCTTGTAGACATCCTCATCCTGTGCAAGAGGAGGGCATGCACAGCGTGTGAGTTCTACACCCTCAGACCAGGGTAGCTTGTGTATAAGGAGGGGAGGGAGGCTGGCTAGATGTTGCAGCTCCTGCCCTTCCAGTTGCTCTTCACTGTTTACTACTGCCAGGACCTATTGCTCTCTGCCACGTGCCACACTGTCTGGGAGCCCACTGAGTATGGACTGAAACCTCTATAAACTGGGAGCTAAATAAACCTTTCCTTTCCTAATTTTGGGTGTCGGGTATCTTCAACAAGTGAAAAGTAACTGATACAGCTTGTTATGTAACTGCAGCTAACCTGAAGAATTAGACTACAAACAGAAGAGAAAGAAACAAAGTGTAAAAGCACTTCAGTAAATTCATCTGTCAAAGACTTGGTACAGGTGACAGTGTTGCTCAGAGCCAGCCCTCAACACCAAGAGTAAAACATTAAATGGCTCAGACTGGTCTACAAATATGTGCATAAAAATTTCAACAGTATGTCATATGTAAATCTATAAGGTTGTTAAAAGCAAGTTTAAATTCCAAAGTGTAGAATGAGTATTTTTCTCTTAGAATTAAATTAAATTGTACCTTGTTTTACTTATACATAAGGTTTTTTTAAACCTGTGTGTTTGCTTTCCAAAGATTTGCATTATAAGTTTGCTTAGAGAATAAAAATCATGAATTAACCAACCATATACAAATTTAGTTCCTGCATAGATAGCTCTTAAATTCTGTTTTGCTTTAACAGTGGGGTCTTTGCAGCTCCATGCTGTCCCTCATCTACTTCTGGTTTGGCCATCTCTGTTCTTGGACATTTACAAGGTGCATGTATTACCCAGTGAGTCTTCAAGTTTTGCAAATGGTGCTTTCTCTGTGATAGGGTGATTAGATAGATTCTACAATCACATGAAAAGACCTTGGAAAGAAGCAGTTACACTGAAAAGAAAAAAAATGTCAAGTATAAGGGTAAAGTTTTCAAAAGAGAATGATTTAAAATTCAAAGGCTTACCATTGTACAAGGGAAGATTTTGCAAAAATTTATTGAATATATGCAAAGATAATCAAATTATGCTAGGAAAATTAAATATTTTATGTAGAATTAGCATTTGTACAATAATATAATTTTTCAGTAAATTAAGCAGACATTGTTTTTTGTATTTTTCCAAAAGTTGAATCAGATTTGCAATTGGAAATTAAATTTGGTTAAAGATCAGGTTTATGTTAATACCTTTAAAAATTTTTGTTTTCATTTTTAAGATAAAGTTCTAATTAAAATACTTTCTTCTATTTAAAAAATAGAATTGTGTTTCAATTTAATGTTGATTCATTTTACTGTCTTTTCTTCCTGTATTAATCATATTAATTATCCCCCAGTGAGGAAGGAAAACAATATTTGGCTTCCCAGATCAGTAAGAAATAATTTATTTAATAATGGTTTTCATTGGCAAGTTAATGGAATATACACTCATGAGAAAGTCAGGGATAGCAAGCTAAATAGACTTTAACAAAATAAGCTCAGAGTATTGTTTTACATGAAATAGTCAACATTAAGATAATGGGAAATATGAATTTCTCTAGGGGGAAGATGGATTCCAAGCAGATTTTGTATCTGATTTTATATAATATGAAAAAACACTGAATAAAATTCAGAATGGAGAGCCCCAGTCTTTTTCTACTCTTCTTTTACCTTCAGCCAAGTAATAGGTATCTCACCATTTTTTTTTTTGAGGAAAATCACTGAAGTAGGAAAGTCTCATGCTGTGCTGGGTAGAGGAGATGGAGCTATGCTATGAAATGTATGTAACACCAGAAGGGGTGGTTATAGAGAGGTTGCTCCAGGGAGAGAGCCAAAGAGGGGAAAAGGCAATGAGAAAAGTCACTAAAAAGGGGGAATGGTGGAAATTCAAAGGGAAGTAGAAGCATCATTTTATACAGGAGCTGTCCACAGTGTGTTCTCCACTGGCGTATTTAGGAAAACACCCCATGAGTGTCTGGGAAATGACATTGGCTGTGTGTCGATGTCTGGTTTACCTTAGTGCTTGTACTATCATGTAGACTTCTTTTCTAAGGTTAAATATGGTACATTATTTGTTCTTATGGTAAGTTAGTATCTACTTTTTGGGGGCAATGTTGCTATTACTGTTGTTTATTGATATTGCCAAGATCATGTAGTTGTTATTAGTCGTTTTTCTCTGTATGTCAATACATGGATTTCCTTTGTGATGTTAATATTGTGGTCCATTCCCAGAGAGCTGGATAATTATATTGCATCCCCCCACCCCCCCAAATTAACAGAAATGATTTGACCTTGGAACAGAGGCAAAGAACTATAGTTAGCTATGCCCTGAGTACATCATAACAAAAACAGATGAACTAAAGAAATTTCCATACTAACAGCAAAGTCTTTCAACTAGACTATAAATCTGAGCACAAAACAAAACAAAAAACAACAGAAATAAGAGAATACACGGAGACAAAAATACCTTCTTGAACATGCAGCTCCCACAGAAGCCACCCATGGGCACTGAGGAGGTGGCATGCAAAGGCCACACAGCTAAATTACTTGAAAGAATAACAGAAGAGATTAAAAAACAGATCAATAAAGTGCTCAGTAAGATCACAGATGATTTACTAACCAGATAATGAAGACAGTAAATCAAACAATCAGGGAGCTTATAGAGGATGCTACTGAATCTAGCTGAGTGAAACAAGACAATATAAAACATGAATGACTAGGTTAGCAGAGATTTAGAAGCCATGAAAAGATCCCAATCAGAAATCCAGAGATTAAAATTTATGTTGAAAGTATGGGCAGTCAAAGAAACCAGTAAGATCATAATATCAGAATTAGAAGATAAGGAGGCTTTCAAAGACCTATTACTCAGAGGTATCTTATAAACAAGAGAATGTGAAAAGCATGCACAACAGCTCCTAGATGACTAAAAGAAAACAACTATAAGATTTAGTGGGGCAAATGAAAAGTTCTAAAAGATCACAATAACATTAAAAACCCATCGCCAGAAATAATAGCGGAAAACATTCTAGATATTTCAAGGGGATTAAGCATAAGGATAAGAGAGATGTAAATGTCAAAGATCAACATAGAACTTCTGAATGTCACATCACAATCAAAATCCCAGAAGTCCAACACAGGGGCAGAATCTTAAAGACTGTTGGAGAAAAGCAATTAGAATTACAACAGACTTTTCAATGCAAGTCTTAAAATTCATATTGGCTTGGAATGAAGGGTTTCAAGCTCTAAAACACAAAAACTTTCAATCTACTCTTACATATCTTGCAAAATTTCCTTTCAAAATTGATGAAAAAATAACATATTTTCATGACAAAAAGAACTCAAGAAGTTCATGGTCACAAAATCAATACTACAAAAATTCTCATCATATCCTGGAGAGGAATAATGAAACCAGCAATGCCCAAACAGTAACAACAAACAAACAAAACAAAACCAAAAAACCAACTAAGAATGACTACTAGGCAAGTTGAACATTTTAACAAAAAAGGGGAGAAAAGGAACTCTGCAACAGGAAGATAGTCGAATTAGAGAATCAAGTCAACACTTTTTAATAGTAACTATCATTGTGAATATTCTCAATTCTCCTAACAAATGATACAGATGGGTAGGATGGATTAAACCACAAAATTTAATAAAATGCAACATTCAAGAGGCACATGACCAAGAAGCACTATGCATGTTAAAAATCGGAGGAATGAAAGCGCTATTCCACACAACAGGAACCAAGGAAAAAGCACGAACAGCTATTCCAACTTCAGTTAAAGTGGACTTTAAGACAGAACTGATCAGAAGAGCGGAGAAAAGATCACTGCACATTGGATCAAGAGACAATTCAACAGGAAAGCAATTGTAAATATACATGTAACAAATGCTCATGTGCCCAATTTAATAAAACAAACACCACTGGTATAAAAAAATCAGATAACCAATACAAGTATAAGAAAGACCTCAATAAGCCATGTCACAAATAGATAAACTATATAAAAATCAAAGAAATATGAGAAATAAACTTTTAAACAAAAGGACTTAATGGAGATATCTACAGTGTTCCATCCAACAACAACAAAATACACCATCTTCTCAGAAGCACATTGGACTTTCTCCAAAATAGACCACACAGTAACCCAGAAAGCATACTCAAGTATGTGTGAAAGAAAATTATTCTATGTGCAACATCAGATTATAGTACAATGAAACTAAGAATCAAGACAGAAGAAACCAGAGAAATTATGGAAACACCAAGAAATTAAACAATACCTTCTCCGGTAATCATTAAGTCACAGACGAAATAAAGAAGAAATTAAAGCATTTCTAGAATCAAATGATAATGTCACTTCAACATTCCAGAACCTATAGGACACAAAAAAACATGAATATAATTTATAGCTCTAATTCAAAGTCTGGTAAAGCAAAAGATATTAAAAATATATTTTATGCACAACAAATCCTCCACAAACCTTATAATGAATGCACCTAAATGCTACTTTCATGAAAACTCAATGGCTATGCTTCATATTAACATTCAAACAATATTTTTCTTGTGTTATTCATTATTGTTTGAACAATTCTCTTTGGCTATGGACTCCACTAATTTGTCACTATTGTTTTAATAAGGACTCTTAGAAGATTGAATATAGTGAAAAATATCCTCATTTACTGTTATCAATGAGTTTGTTGATGTAATATATAATTCTGATTTCACACATTCATGAGGTATGTGGAAAAGAAAATTCTCTAGGGGCTTTCTAAAGCAATAATACGCTTTTACTTTTCAAGAATAAAAATGTTTCTAACCTCTATATGTGTTGATGTTTTCATTTGCAACTTGGTGATTCACAAGCCTATATAAATAGCCTCTGGGGATAAGGGACAGATTAGTATAATTTAGAATAAGAAAAATATCAGACACAGCGTAAGCAGGTAAAACTGTTAGCGCTTTTTCAAACATGTCATACTAGAGGGACTAGAGATACTTGATTATATATTACCAATAAAAGATCCAATTTTGAAAAAAAAACAAACAAAATAATTTACAAAGCACAATGAAATACATGGCTAATGTTTAAATTCACATCATGACTAATGATTTCACCCAGATTAAGTACTCCAACAGAAAACATAAGAATATTCATTGAAGACAGAAGAGGCATTCTTTCATAACTTAATCTGGGAAATGACAACCCTATCTCAATTTGATAGATTCTATTTATTAAAAAGAAACTGATAATTGCAGATGATATCTTAGAGGTGGAAATTGCACAGGAAGATGAATATCAGAAAGTGAGGGTCATAGGGGCAAACTCTAGAAGTGATTTAAAATCCTAGCGTGATTTAACATTACTGCTTGAAAACTGAGGATTGTGGTATGTGGTGACTGTTTTTCTGTGACTCTAGAAGTGTTACAGTCAGGAAGAACACTAGTGTCAACCAACAGAATAGCAACCTCATGTAAATGACAGGAAACGATCTCAGGGGCTGGGCGGGCGCGGGTGTGTGTATAGACAGTACAGTTGGGATAGATAATGCTGTGCTTCTACATAATTCTTTGAGAGGCAAGATCTGCACTAATGGTGGTTGGACAGGATATTATGTTGGCTTTTACTACTATGGTCATCCACTAGGTAAATAATTATTGAATTTTTGATATAATTCAGGTATAAAAAAATAAGTAAGCAACTACACTCTTAATTCACTGATAAGAGATATCTGCTAAAATAATATCTGTAAATATAATATTATGTATACACCTTGTACAATACCAAAACGTTATGAAAACAGTTTGCAATGTATTAATTCA
>PVKA01041407.1:0-18097 GCA_004027165.1 Ctenomys sociabilis | reverse complement strand
GCAAGCACTTATTGCCAAGCCATTTTCAATGCACCTAAAATAGAGCTTTAGCTTCAGTAAGAGTTCCTGGCACAAAGGCATCCTTGGCACTTACTGTTATTTTTGGTCATGGAACAAAACAATATGCTGATTACTTCATGCCTAACACTGCTTGTAAGATAGCTAGGGGTAAGGCACACAAAGTCAGAAAATACTATCTAAATTGCCTTCTCATAACTAGCACAACTATTTAAGGCACTGCCAATGCATATTAACAACTAGAAATCATTTACAGCAAGAAGTAAGGACTTAAATCACAGGCAACAATACAAATCATAGCTCCCTTGTTCACAGCTCATCCAGTCACTATGAAACAACCAGAGATAAAAATTCAGTTGCTACATTATCCAGAAAGAGCTGACCATCCGCATATCTAAGTAGAGAGAGGACACATAGGTCATCCTTCCTTTCTTTTGTTTCCTTACTTCCCTACTGAAATTTGCCTCCTCTGAAATCCTGAAAAAGGGAAATCCCATACTACACAGTGATGAAACTGCTTTCCCAAGGCCAAATAAAACAGTGATCCTCCACACTTCAAAAAACCCTTCAAACTTCCCCTCAAGGATTCAAGGCCTTAGGCATGAAGGACCACAGTAGGGAGAAAGGCCACACAGACAAGGGTGAATCAGGAATAGATACTTCTGCTTTCCAGAAAAAATTATCCACACATTTCTGCTCATTAGGAAAAGCTCTAGTACTCCTGCTTAAAACTTAGCAACTGATTATGCTCATAGTAACAGAATTTCAGTGCTCCATCTTAAGTAGGTGCTTACTCTGTTATATTTTATCACTTATTATAGACTGAAATATCTTCCTTGTCAGGGATTTTGGCCAACATCAAAGAAGGAGATGGTAATTTTGTAGGGAGCAGTTAAGAAATATTCTCTGGAAATACCAGAGGTACAGTGGGTAGGCAGCATGAGCTGCCTCTCCTAAACACAGTCTTAGGGACTCTGGGTGCTACTGCCCCCATGTGAATGCCCCAGCTTTCCCAGTTTCAGTTTGAATGAGGAAACCAGGGCATTTTCTTTCCCATCCTCTTGACCAACTCACCCTAAATGATCTACACAACCTACACAGGTCTTATATCCATGTGGACAAGACCTGGAGTGTGAGGAGTAGCATTTCCCAGACTTCCTCACTCACTTTTCAGGCTAGGCAAATAATGGCAGGCTCTTATGTGAATGGTCTATGTTGGTTACACAAATGTCCATGGATTTTCCTAGATAATGGACTTCAAGAAAACAGAATTGAAAAATATGGTTGAGGCTTGAGGTTATGATAGGATTGTTTTCCCTGAGTCTTTTATCTAATTTTTCCAGGTGTGTCCTAGAAATTAAAGTATATTGAAGGAGAAGACAGCATTAAATTAAGGATACCCAGAGATATAGACAGAGCAGATGCCTATGAAGAAGCTGTTGGTAAAGCAGACAGACAATTCAACACCCTGCCATGACTTGTATATGATGTTTCTGTGGATAAGATCCAGTAGCTTTTTGTTACAGAGTGCACATTTATGAAGGAGCTAAGTTTATAACATGAAAATGCTCAAATATGCACAAAAGCAAAAAATATTGCACAACCAACTATCTTATAATTCAGTCTACACACATTTGTTCTGTTTTGAGATAGAACAATAAACACCTTCATTGCATGAGTGAAACCAGTGGGGAAGGTTTATTTGCCTTTCCAGGCCTTCATTTGCCTCAGATAGAAACCTAGCACTTCGCCCGCTAGCACACAGCCTTCTGCTTGGCCACCAGGCCTGCTCTCTGTGTGATACAGGTGGGAAGCTTCCCCTGCTGGAACTGTTCTCCCAGAAGACTTCTGATTTGTGCGGTTTTTTTACCTTTCATCATACTTCTTTTGAATTTTCTTTGTTTTTTCATTTAAAATCTCCTCCTCCTCCTCAGGAGTCAGCTTGGCCCCTTTCTTCAGCCCAGGGGCAGTGCATCCTAGGATTCAGATCGCTGTTGGTAAGGGACGCTGTCGATGAGCACAATGCAGTTCTTCACCAAGGTCTTGGTGTGGACAAGCTCGTTATTGGATGCGTTGTAAACATCAATGATCCTTGTTTTTCAAGTACAACACTCAGAGCCCCGGGAGAAGTTATTCACATCTAGCTATAGGGCTCAGTACTTCTTTCTGCCTCCTCAAACTTGGACTGTGTGTGTGCGGCAGGCACCAATCTTAGTGTTAACAGCAGGGTGCCTCAGTGGATACTTCCACTACTTGTGATAAGGCTTTCTCCTCATCCCTCACCCCTACCTCTGTCTTGAGGTGCTTGTGCCAGTTGCCCTGAGAAATGCTCACTGCTCGGTGCCAGATGATACACACTTTTTTTGTCTTTTTGAGACAGGGTCTCACTATGCAGTTCAGGCTGACCTTAAGCTCACTTTGTAGCTCAAGCTGGTCTCGAACTCACAACAATCCTCCTGCCTCAGCCTCCCGAGTGCTGGGACTACAGGCATGCGGCACCATTTTTATATAACAAGGATTTTTATATAAATAGATACTGTTATTGCATTTGAGAAAGTTCCTTAATATTATCCAATAGTCAACCTATATTCAATCCTGAATTGAAGTTACATGGTTTTCTTTTGTATGAATTAAATGACATTTGATAGAGAAAAATTAACTATAGTAATGCTGATTACAAATACTAAAAAACTGTCAAAAATCATACATTTTACTTGTTTAGCTGTGTAAAAATAACACTAAAATAGTTTGTTCACTTCTTGTTATTTCTCCCCAATGAATATACACGAACACTGGTCCCTACGCTTACCTAAGCAAGCGTTTAGTCCAGCCCTCTACATCATAATAATAATTAGACTTGTCATTAATTGTATCTCAGACCAGGGTTGGAATCAAGGAAAGTGTGTATGAGGAACACAAGAATTCCTTGTGACTTTATAAAAAAAAAAGATTACTTCCAAAGAAATTGAATTGACCTAAATAATCTGTGTTCCAACTCAAGGAAGTGCAACTGACAATGAAAATACAAAAACATATTTGGAGTGTGTCAAGCTCCTGACAACTTTCTCATTACCTTTGCAATGTTACTGCACTTGGGTCAGAGAAGGGCTGATACAAAACTTCAGCACAACTGTAGAAAATACAGTTCTGGGATCTCTGAGGAAGAATTATTTTCATACAAAAATGCTGGGCCTTACAGGGTTGCTTTTGTACACTGTAGCTGTTTAATAACTCCAGATCCTTCTTCTCCTATTCCCTAAGCCCACCTCAATTTGTAGGACTGCACATAGGTGGGAACTCAGAAAACTATGATTCCATTCTATGTGACCTCTAGCAAATTACTTTTATGACTCAGTCTGTCATTAGGGAAACATTGACTGCTTACATAAGAAGGCTTTTTACAATGTTCTTACAGTAACAGCACAGAAAACTTTCACAAACTACTTTCTAAGTCTAGAAATAAAGAAAAAAAATAGTAGTTTAGATCTAAAATGCCCCCTGAGAGTCTTTTAGATATAGAGGACTGAAACTCTCAACCTTAAAGATACCTGGGATGAGTTCATGTTCTCTAAAACTGAAAAATGAATTTTAGGAATAACCAAGGTTTTAAGAGCAGAATATATTAATTGGGGAAAAGAAACCATCAGTTCAAGACAAGTACAGAAGGGGACCCAAGTGAATCACCCAGGAATCTGCCTTTTCTGGGGATTTTTCTAGAGCAAATGAGGTGAAGAAGGTCTAAGGTGGAAAACATGGGAACTCACACATGAGGTAGAACAAAATATGCTCAACCAATAAGACTACAAGCACAATTGCTCATGCAAAATTGACTAAATCAGGATCAAATGGGGAAGCAAGCCATGTAGCAAGTGGGCATGAATACAGAACAGGGGCTTTTCCTGTAGAGACTGAATCATTACTCTTTCTGGTAACTGATCCTATTTAGAATATCAACCCCTGATGCCCATCCCTAGGGAAGTATGTGACTGCATTTGTTTATTCTTTTCTCTTGAGGTCTGACCCACAGTGGGAGTGTCTGTCTCTCCCAAAGTTTCCAGGTCCTCTTGGCTTCCATAGTCTCCTTCTGAGGGCCTAGCCCTGTCTGACGACCTATACGTCTAACTAATTCAGTTGCCTATAACATTCCCAAGGTGGGGCTTTTGGAAAGTGGCAGGATCACGCACACGCTAACCTCATTAATGGACTGATCTACTGGTGAATTCACGGCTGAATGGGAATTTCGGAGCTGGGGCCTCACTGGAAGGAGGGTATTAGGGCCCTAGCTTTGCGGTATAGCTTCTTTCTCTGGCTTTTGAACTGTTTCCTGGCAGCCACGCAGTGAGCAGCCTTCCTCTGCCATACGGTATCTGCCTCTTACCATAGACTGAAGTTGCTGAAACCATAAGCCCAAATAAATCTTTTCTCCTTAAAGCTGTGCTTGTTAGGCACTTTTTTCTCAGCAACACAAAGGAGATTAACATGAGTATGTGACCTGTTTCAAAAAGGAAAAAGGTCTGAACAGAAAGCCAAAGGGAGCCACAGCACTTGAGTCTCCTTTTATTCTGGCAGTTGGTGTCTGCTATAATACAGCCCAGACTTTGGTTATCATTTGTGCTGGTTTTCTGGGTTTTTGAAAAATATCTAAACCCAAGAACCCTTGTCTACTTTATATACCTACTCCTGTGGTCAATAAAGCTAGTTTAGAACCCTCTACAAAAACTAACCATATCTGGACAGCTGTTTTATAACATTTATCTCAGACTTCTGCTGAAGAGGACAGAAGGGAAGAGTAGGAGGAAAAAGGAAGAGGACAGAAAAGAGCTATGTCAGGAAATGGACTCTAAAACCAGAGCACTGGTGAGCTACATTCAGCCTTCAAGCCTAGCAGTCCAGTTTCCCCAAACCATGACAGCTATAATGGAAATATGATTTTATTTAACAGAAGCCACCTGCATTTTGAAGCTGCTTTAAATGCAAACTTCTAGGAGACTGAATTAAATTTAAAAAAAAAAAAAACATGGCTACTAAACAAGATGTACTATATCTCACATTAAGTTATTCTTGAGGAAATGAAGTACCAATGATGAAGACTCGGGGGCCAGGGAGATGGCTCAGTAGAATAAGCCCTTGCCTGGTAAGCACAAGGGCCTGAGTTCAATCCCTGGTTCCACCAAAAAAAATGAAGACTCACCTTAATGTTCACATTAAGGATGTTAACACCCAAAATCTATGAGAAAATAATGTTCTCTCCTTTTTGTTGTGGGCAGCCAAATTAGATAAAAATATTATAGGCAGTCAGACAGGGCTAACCTCTTGAAGGAGACAGCATGGGACACAAGACACCTTGTAGCTGTGAGAGAGACAGATGTCACTGTGGGCCAGACCTAAAGATCAAAGACTTGATCTTCCTCCTTGAGGAAGCCAGGAAGTCACTAAAAATCCAACCACTACCAGCTACCAGATAAACTCCTGTTCTATATTCATGCCCACTTGCTACATGACTCGTTTTTCCATTTGGTCCTGGACTTAGTCAATTTTACCTGAACAATTACACTTGCAACCTTATTGGTTGAGCATAGTTTTGTCTCACCTCATGTGTGAGTTCCCAGGTTTTCTGCCTTAGATTTGCCTCACTTCATAGTTTTTCTCTATAAAAATCCCCCAGAAAAGCAAATTCCTGGGCAACCCACTCAGGTCCCCCTTCTGTCCCTCTCTCAGACCGGAGCTTCCTTCTCCCAATAAATGTTGTTAATATCTGCTCTTAACCTCTGTTTGTTCCTAAAATTCATTCTTCAGTTTTAGAAAACATGAACTTGTCCTAGGTACCTTTCAGGTTGGGAGTTTCATTCCACAATATCATTTTCATTAGCTAATAATATTGTCAAACTATTCATCTATTTCTATTTCTCTAGGAGAAAAGATATAACTAGAAGGAAGGAAGAGACAACAAAAGCATGGCAAAGTTCTCCAGCATGTGACTTCCCATCCCTCAGGCCTTCAGCCCACTCATTCCTGTCGCCAGTGGCATTTCTTTTGTTTTTGAAAGAATTGTGTATTATTTGTCATGCAGGATAAATGCCCCTTAGCTCATACCAGAATGGGTAAGCCCAATAGCTCAGGGGATTAAAGCACCTACAAGCAGGTACAGTGGCCAGAGGTTCGATTCCCAAGCCTGCCATGCTGGACCCACCCCTAGGGCACACTGAAATGGCAAATGAGACTGGGCATGGTGGGGCACACCTGTAACCCCAGCTCTTGGGAGGCAGATCACTAAGAGTCCGATCTAGTAGTAAGACCCTGAACACCCTATAAAACCTTCCCTAAGTATACAAAAAGAAAAAAAAGAATGGATGTCTAAGTCAGAGCATCCGAATGAGGGGCTCATTATGCTCCTGTGACAGCCTTAGCCTAGGCTATTTATATGTAGATACAATTATAATTCTCTTCATGGATTTTTTTTTTTTTGGCCTTTTTGGGACAGGGTTTCACTATACAGTTCAGACTGGCCCAGGCTGGCTGCAAGGTTCACAAACATTTTTCTGCTTCAGCCTCCTGAGTACTGGGATGATAGGCATAGGTCCCACATCAGGCTTTCTTAGTGAATCTCAACCAGCTGACAGAGATGCAATCAAGTTTGGCACTCAGACTGGTGAGATAGCTCAGCTGACTAAACCCTGCTTAGGCAATTCAGGGACTAGGATTTGAACCCACACACCACATGATGCTCTGGCCCTCCCTTCCCCTTCACCCACCGCCAGGAATGAGCCAGCCACAGAAACAGGGCATAGTGCCACAACATCTGTAATCCCAGCACTGGGGAGGCTGAAAACAGGAGGATCACTATGAGTCCAAGCAGTATATTGAGACCCTGCACCAAATACATTAAAAAAAAAAAGTTTGACACTCTTAGAATAGGACAAGAAGGTGTTGGGGCCTAAGGGGTCTTCACACAGAACAATGAGACAGCCAAATATTACACATAATTAAGCACTACACATTAAACATTAATGTGCATCAGGATTCCATGAACGCTAAACTCCCAAGAAATACTGGTTGTACAGATTTGTAATCTATATTTTGAAAACCTCTAGTCAAAGACATAGCACCTCAGAAGGCTAGAAAACAGATGGCTTGTAGAAAAGTGTTTGGTATTCAACTCAAAAAGTACAGCATAATGTTGAGAAAATTCAGCAACCACTGGCAGAAATTGGGTAGACAATGGCTGGCTGGAGGAGAGGTCTCCTTCTGGAAAAAGCACACCGAGCCAGGCAGGGCTCTGTTGGTCTGATCACCTGCTCAAGGAGAATCAGGACCAGCATCCAAGCAAAATTTGCAGAAAACCTCCACAGGCTAAGGAATTCCCTGGATCAGAGAGACAGAGAGCAAGAAAGTGAGGGTCTTCCAGCTTTGGGAAGAACTAGGTATTGTAGTTTGTAGAGCACAGTAGCTTTCTTTTAGAAAGGATTTGAACTAACTCTACACAGTGAGACAGCTTTATTCTCTCCTGCCTTGTTAAATACAAACCAAAATTAACAGATTTTATCAGAAAACATACTTCTGCACTACCGTGACTTATAATACAGCATTCCATTTTCCTGAGCCAATTCATTCCCTGCCCCAGCAAGAACAATTCCTCATCCCTGGTGGTAGCCGAGGCTGCACAACCCCTCACCTGTGCAGTTTAAAAGGGATCCACATGTCCATGAATGGAGTTGATGCATCTGATTTTGTTGATTCTGAATTATCTTCACTTGCCTGATAAGCTACAGATTAAAACTAAGACTCAAATTCCCTGTCACTCTCCTCTGTAATTTCTATGTATAAAATATATCTGTAGACAGACACTGCAATTTCAAAATAAAATGGAAACTCAGTATTTTAGTTACAACATTTAACATAAACTACATGCTTTTTCATATTTTGTAAGTCTATTTTCAAGAAGTCAAAGAGTCCATGACTTTAGAATCCAAAATGAAAACAATACTAATTACTCACAATCCCAAGTTTATTTCTTGCCCACTGGTGGCTTTACTATATGAATGCATTTTTCCTTAATCTTCTTTGAAGCACTCTGTAATTGTATAGCCTGCCCAAGGTGCCCCATCCCCCAACGCCTCATGCGGTCTTGGGGCAGGATTCTAGAGTGTGTGACTGACTCATGGTCCAGTACTGGGATAATGGATATGAATGCTACACCCTCCCTGGGGCAGGCAGCCCACGTACAATACAAAGGAGGGCAAGAGGCTTGCTCTCTGCCACTGCTCCTCCTCTTTGCTCTTGTTTTTGCTATTTTCCCATGAGCTTCTGCCCTCTGCCATGTGCTGCTCTGCCTTGCAGCCAGCTGAATATGGATTGAAACCTCCACTAACTGTGAACTAAATAAACCTCTTCTTCCTTGATTTTTGGCAGCAGTTACTTTGTCCCAGAAACAAGAGAAAAGTAACCAAGAGAGATGCTTATTTTAAAACATTGTGGGTTATAATGGAATCATGATAAATTGTTTACTAAATTCAAGTACAACTACATCAATTTTTTTAAAAAGAAAACCTGTCAAACTAACATGGACTATGGAGGTGAGTGGTCTGGATTTGACTCTTGTATCACTAAAACCTAATTCTGAGACTATGGAAAATTTTCTCTTTTGAAAAAATGATGAAAGCTGCACATAACTCACCAGAATAAAAAATGTTGTAATGTACATCGACATCAGCATAATAGAAAAAACATTTCATAGTGTTTCAAGCACAAAGATTGCCTATAGTTAGAGATCCTAGACCTGCCACTTAATCACAACATGACCTTTAGAAAATCATGTAACAGTCATTGAAAGCATGTGTCCTCAGCTTTACAAAGGGAGTGATTATATTACCTGTTGCACAAGTCTGTTGTGATGAATACCTGGGATGATACACATGAAACCTTTAACACAGGGCCCTGCGAGTGGTGGGCAACTAGGAACCTGGCCTCCCCTCCAACACACTGTCAATTCTTTCAGCTAATTCCTCCCTGCCTTGCCATTCTACTTCACCCTGCAGGAAAATTGTGTTAAATAGAGGCAAAATTTCTCAGAGAAATGACTTTGTTTATGGACATCCAGCTATTTGGGAGGCTAAACAGAAGTTCGAGGCACTTTAGCAAGACCCTGTCTCCAAACAGAAAGTGAAAGGGACTTTAGATGGAACTCAGCGGCACAATCTCAAGTACTGCAAAACAAAGTGAATTTGGAGCTTGTAGAGGCACAGATGGGAGATGAGAAAGGAGTTGGCTTGTATGGGGCTTTCCTGAAGTTTGGAATCACCAAGGAAAATCTAAAGACCAGAGAATCAATGGAGTACATTCCTCAAGTACCCTGCTTGGCTTAACTATCTTAATCCTGACACTTAAGTACAGGCTAGGAAACATAAGAACTTTGAATGTTGGCATGGCTGGGGGAGTGAATCACTGAGAAAAATGTTTTCTACAGGTAGATTGAATGGAATGATAAAAGAAGAAAGGCCCTTGTGGTAGACTGACAACTTGTAACATGCAGCTGAACTGAACCAGTGCGGTGCTAGGTACAGGAGGTTCACCTGAGGAGAGCTGCCAGCAGCATGAAAGGCAGACTTGAGGAGAAAAAGAGGAGCTGTTGGAGTCTGTTGGGGAGGCTGTAGGGAGCTAGTGGTTCTCTTGAAGGAGCTTGTTATGCTTGTTATGTTCATGAGGCTTTCCTCATGAACTCAGCTGTTCTCATAGCCAAAGAAGCGCAGAACTTGTCACTGAGAACAGCTGCATTTCACTTTGGGGGAATTCTGGTCCTCACTTTGAGCATCACTTCCTGGCTCTGGAGGGAAAGGTAGTGCACTGCTTAGTGCCCTGGAGAAGTTGGTCACATTGGCTTTCCTGATGGGAACTGAAACTTCCTCATCACTGGAGCAGCTCAGAACCTCATGGTTGCAGAGGATGATTGTGCTTTTCTGGTAAGTTCTGGTTTTTACTTGGAGCATCCCTTCTTGGCTCCAATTCAGATCCCTCAGCCTGCTAGCACAGATCCTTCAACCCACTGGCATAGATTTTCTATCTTCAACCCCTGACATTTGGGCCTTGCCAGTGCAAATCTGTGAATCAGGCTTGCATGATGGGCTCTGGGCAAAAGTTGGATTCATGGGAGGCGTTTTTAAGTTCTCTAGGTTTTCAGCTGGACTCATTCAGGAAATTACCATGGGATCCAGGCCTCAGCCGGATTCTTTGATCTTTAGTATGTGAACAGATTGCCTGCGCTCTCTTTGTATGTGATTCTGTGGGTGACTATTACAAAATAATCTTATGCAATATTGTCCTATACTGTATTGTCCCTTTTGCAAAATCCCAGATTATGACAGAGCTGAAGTGAAGTAAGATGATGATAGACACTATAATACAATTAAATCATAAATTCATAACAAAATTGATTAGGAAAATCATGAATCACCCTCCTTCCTACCCCAAGTAATCCTTGGATATGTTGGTGCAACACTGGGTTTTTTCACTGTAGGCAGGGTAATCATTGTACATACATATATAATGTAATTCTTACTATCTAAAGTAAAATGCATGGTTTCAGAGCAAGAATGAAACTTTAATATTTATGGTCTATAGAGGCTTTTTTTTTTTTTTTTTTGCAATACTGGGGATTGAACTCAGTACCTTTGCTTGCCAGGCAAGCACTTATTCTACTGAGCTATCTCCTTAGGCCCAAGGCTTTGAAACTAGAAATCCTCTAGAAATAACCTAGTCCAATGCTTAAATTTACAGCTAGGAAGTAGGAATGGGCCATGACCTGCCCTGTTGTTAGGGAAAGCTATGAAACAACAAAAAACCTAAGTTTTCCAACCATAGTGACTATTTCTTTCCTTGTCATTGAGCTGGTTGTTCCAAGTGAGAACAGGAATAAATATAAGCCTGTGTAGGTAAGCTGCCTCCCAAAACTAAGGAGCTATTCCTAATTGCTTGCATGTGTCCTTCAATTGAGTCATTAATCTGTTTCAACACTGGACAGTCTCTTTATTTCAGCTGCATTGTATCAGATACCTTTACAGTGAGAAGTCAATGTTCTCCTTAGGATAAATTATCATGATGAAATTCACTCTTTGACAGTGTAAGTGAAGGATCAAAATAGGCCCCATTTTGTTATCAGAGCTTTCAACTTTTCACTTGTGTTCCTATCTCAGTTACTTTTCACTCATTGCTAGGACAAAATACCTGACACCCAAAATTAAGGAAAGATAGGTTTATTTATCTCACAGTGGAGCTTTCAGTCCATACTCAGCTGGCTCCAAGGCAGAGTAGCCCATGACAGAGGGCAGCCAGTTCTGGTGACAGAAAACAGCAAAGAACAAAAGGAGTAGTGATGGCAGATGCTAGCAAGATTCTTTCCCTTCCTTCCCCACTGACTGAAGACCTCCTCTGAGGAAGTGGAATGCTCTGTCTTTCCTCAGTTCCTTTTCTTTTTTTCCTTTTTGCAAAACTAGGAATTGAACTCAGGGCTTTCCTCAGTTCCTTTTTTTTTTTTTTTTTTTTTTGGCAAAACTGGGAATTGAACTCAGGACCTTGCACTTTCCAGGGAATTGCTTATTCTACTGAACCATTTCCCAGCTCCATCTCAGTTCCTTTGTGTATCCTAAGTAATGAATTACTCTAGGGTGGGACTTCCACACCTAGAATGTAGAATTACTTCTCTTTGTCTCGGGAGGTCGGCGGGATCAGGAGGATGACAGAGTCGGCCATGCTGTCTCTGGCCGGTCTCTGAGCTGATTTAGTTGAACTTTTATTTTCTTGTAGGCTAATTATGAAGTGATTAGAATTCTCACTGAATTCATGAAATGAGTATCAGCTAAACATTTTAATTAAAATAATTTGGAAATTTGAAGCCTGTGATAATTTGTTATGGCTGTTCTTTATTAATGTGTATGAATAGTAAATATTTAATGTGATATCCATATATGAACATAGTATGCACTGATCAAATCCAATCAGCTCTCTTCCTCCCTCTCCCCCAGATGCCAAGCCCATATTTTGCTCTCAGGTGGGCTACTTCTCATTTCCACATATGAGGGAGAACTTTCAACACTTGTCATTCTAAGACAGTATTTCATTCTTTTCTGTAACTAAACAACACTTCATTGTATATTTAACCTACATTTTCCTTACTCACTTGTTTAGGAACTCTTAGGCTGATTCCATATTTTAGCTATTGCCAACAATGTTGCAGCAAACAGGGTGTGCAGGTATGTCTTTAAGGATTTTTTGTTTTTTTGTTTGTTTTTCTGTGCAGGGTCTCACTACACAGCTCAAACTCATAGCAATCCTCCTGATTTTTACCTCCCTAGTGCTGGGATTATAGGGGTGCACCACCATGCCCAGACTAAATAATTTCTTTCTTTTTTTCTTTTTTATGTATTTGGTGTAGGGTGTACAAGTCTAAAGGGTATCACTACGTAGACAAGACTTACAGTGATTCTCCTGTTTTCAGCCTCCCCAGCATTAGGATTACAAGTGCGAACTACCATGCCCAGTCTCAATCACAGTCTCAGTGTGCCCCATGGGAGAAGCTCGCATGGCACACCATGGATCAAACCCTGGCTTCTCTGTTCTTCCTAAGCAAGCACTGAGATAGCTCAGCAGAAGAAGCACTTGCCTAAGCAGGCACATTAGTCCGCTGATCTATCTGTCCAGCTCAGTATGCCTTTATTATAGTGACCAAATTTGCCAGAAGTGGGGTAGCTAAACCATTTTAGTTGTTTGAGGAGCCTCCACATTGCTCTATATGATGGTTATACTGATTTACATTCTCATCAGTTTATGAGTTCCTTTTTCTCCACATCATTGCCAGCATTTGTTATTTTTATTTTTTTAATTTTTATAATAACCCCTCAAACTGAGGAAGAGATGCTATCTCATTATAGTATTGATTTGCACTTTTTCCTTAAGATTATATATATATATATATATATATATATATATATATATATATATATATATATATATATAATCTTAATGGATTTCTTTTGAGGCAAGTCTATGCCTCAAGGTTATTTGCTAATTTTTAATTGAATTACTTGGTCTTTAACTTTTTCTAGATACAGTCAAACCATTGATTACAAGTAACTTGGTCTGAAAGATGAGCAACATTTCTAGGAAATATTAAAGCAAAAAACAAGTTTTGTCTTACATTATGAGTAGCACATGACACTGAACATCACATGGTCACAATGAGTAGTTTCATTTTCTGTGTGTGTATGTCTCTCTGTCTGGCTTTTTCTGTCCTTCTTTCTTTTTGTCTCTGTCTCTCTTTCTGTCCTCACTCCTCTTTCCTGTCTCCTCTCTCTCTCTTTTACCGGTCTCCCTTTACTTTGATATTCAAGTGCTTTGGATTAGGAACAGAACAAATTATTCTCATAAACCAAGGTTTTATTGTATTTATATATTCTGGCAATTAAGTTTCTATCAGATTAATAGCTGGCAAATATTTTCTACCATTCTATAAACTGTTTCTTTGCTATGTTCATGCAAAGATTTTTGCCTTCTCCTATTACAAAATTTTTCTCTGCTGTTTTTGTTTGTCTGTTTTAGTCAAAGTCTCATTAAACAATTTATGCTGGCCTTAAACTTATTATGCAGCCCAGGCTAGCCTGAAACTTATATGGTCCTTTGAGTTTTAGTGGTGTCAGTCATTGTAGATCATTATTCAACCTGTATTTTATTTTACATTATTGAAAAACAAATAGCAATGACACAGTTTCCAAACTGATTAATAGGAGAGTTTCAATAATTAATACATTGTACATTGTTATCTTCTTAGTGGTTATCCATAATACAAGAAGCACAAAGGATATCCTGTCCAAACACTATTAGTACAAATTTTTCTTCTCATTAAATTAAGCAAAAGTAGTTATATATGTATCCTCACTATTCTATCTATACAAATACAAAATGGTTCTTAATTTGTATCCCCTTTTTTGGTTTGGACCTCTCAGAGATGGGCATTCCGCCAGCCCCAGAGACCGCCCGAAACAGCGCAGCCAACTCCGCCATCCTCCTTCATCCCGCCTGCGCCCACCCAGCCCGAGAGACCTCCCGAGACAGCGAGACCCATGGCATGAGACAGCAGCTGACTCCAGCAGCCTCCTGGATCCCGCCCCAAGCTCTCCCAGCGAGTGGGAATTTGCACGACTCACCAGGCTTCCCAGATCAGCGAGAGTGTGGTGAGTCTGAGGGAGAGCCATTGGCTTCTTCCCACGCACGCTACCCAATCCTTGCCCCCAGGCCCTTCAAATCAGTCACTGGCCTGGGGCCTCAGCACCCACTAACCAGCACCTCCCCGGATCCCCTACCCTAAAGCCCGCTGAACGAGTGGGAATTTCCCCGATTCTCTGGGAATCTGGGTTCGGTGGGTGTAGAACTCCAGGCCAGCCATGCCGAGAGACATTTCCCAGGGATTCCCTGCCCCTCCCCCCCGCCGTGGCCCAGTGAGAGCTCCAGGCACACCGTGCCAGAGAAACATTTCAAGGTGATTACCGTTCCCACGCCACACCCCAAGACCCAGTGTAGGTCGTCCTGGAGTGAGAACTCCAAGCCTGCCATGCTGGAGGGACATTTCTCAGCAATACTCTATCCCACACCACGGACCAAAACCCAGCACAGCCTGGCCTGTGAGTGAGGGCTCCAGGCCTGCTGCACCAGAGTGACCTTTCCCAGCCTTCTGGGGTTACAGCCTGTATACCCGGACCCAGCACAGGCTGGCCGACCCAGTATAGCCTACTCAGTGAATAAGATCATCCACTATCCTTTTGTGAGCCCAGAAGACCCACCAAAGCCCAGGCCTGCCCACCTGAGTAATGACCTGCCTGACACAAGAGGGATGACCCTGGGAACCAACAGAGGGGAACCAAAGGAATTGCAGCAAAAAAGGAACTGAACACAATAGCTAGATCCAGGATAGGCATATCTGGAAAATCTCAAACTTAATAGACTGGCACCTGAATCTCATAACAAGCTAAGGTTATAGCTGCACCAAAGCTCTACACCAAAGGTCAAAGATCAGTGCTATACAAAATGACAAAGAGAAGGGGAAAAATGCAATCCCAGACCTCAAGTCCATCAGGAAGGACAGAGGACACTAGCTCAGCTGCAACGAATGAACTAACAGATACAGCAGCAAAGGAACAACAGCAGAAAGCTATAGAGGAAATAAAACGAGAAGTAATTCCCCAAATTAAAAAAGAAATATTTGAATACATAGTATCTGAAATAAAGAATGAATTCCAGAAACATTGGATGGAAAAACTATGCTCACCCAGAGCAAGTGCAGAGAGCACTATTGCAACTGATATATATATGAATTAACAGCATCTGAAGCAAAGAAACAACAGCAGAAAGATCATGAGGAACTCAAAGCAGAAATAAGTTCTGAAATCAAAAAAGAACTTTTTGAAGTCATAGGATCTGAAATACAGAAACAAGTCCACAAATAAACAGAGGAAATCCAAATTGGAAGAAACACAGCACAAAAAAAAAAAAAATTAATAACTACCTCTAAAGAAGACATGGATAAAAAAAATTGAGGAGACCAGAAATATGATAGATTCCTTGAATGAGCAATACAGAAAAGAAATAGAACACATGAAACACAGTCAAACAGATATAGAAGAACTAAAAATATCAATCACGAGTCTACAAAACTGTCTGAGTGAAAGCGAAGACAGAGTTTCAGATCTCAAAGATGCCAGAGCAGCTAGTGAAAAGGTGAGAAAGGATGTCTTAAAAACACTGAGAATGCAGGAAAAAATAGTCCATCACCTGCAAGATGATGCCAGGATGAATAATGTGAGAATAATTGGTATCAACGAAAATGAAGGAGTCAATATAAATGACATAAAAAGAATTTGGGGAGAAATAATCACAGAAAACCTCCCAAATATGAGGAAACAATCCAACATTCAGTTCACCGAAGCATACAGAACACCAAATAACCTCAACCCAAGTAGAAACACACCGAGACATATAATAGTTAAGATCGCAGAAATCCAACACAAAAATAATATACTGAAAGCTGCTAGACAGAACAAAGAGCTCACATTCAAAGGAAAACCCATTAAAATTATAGCTGACTTCTCTACACAAACAATGAAGGCAAGGAGAGCATGGAGCAGAGTTCTTAAAGTCCTACATGAAAACAAATTCCAGCCCAGACTATTATACCCTGCAAAACTCTCTTTCGAGTTTGATAGAGAAGTTAAATACTTCCACGACAAAGAACAACTAAAGAATTTCATGATGACAAAGCCATTCCTTCACAGGCTGCTGAAAGATGTCCTAGAGAGAGACCACAATGACCAGAACTCCATGCAAGAGAATGGAAGGAACCCACTAAACAGGACAGTCAATTAAACACAGGATACAAAGGAGTAAACAATACCAGGTAAATATCATGACAAACATAAGTCAGCACATTTCAAGTATAACCATCAATGTAAATGGACTCAATTCTCCAATTAAGAGAAATAGACTGGCACAGTGGATTAGGAAACAAAAATCCAACAATATGCTGTATACAAGAAACACACTTAACTCAAAAGGACATTCATAGGCTCAAAGTCAAAGGATGGAAAACAATACTACATGCCCCAGCACCTCAGAAGAAGAAAGAGTAGCAATTCTGTTCTCAGACAGTCTCAACTTCAAACCAAGAATGATCAAACGACACAAAGAAGGCCACTATATATTGGTCAGGGGAAAAATTCAAGAGCAACAAGTAACACTCATAAATATCTATGCACCAAACATAGGAGCACCCAACTATGTAAGACAAATCTTAAGGGACATGAAAAACATAATGTCTAAGAACACAATCTTAACAGGAGATCTTAACACACCCTTATCTCAAAAAGATAGGTCAACCAGACAAAAAATTAGCAAGGAAGTAGCAGAATTGAACCAGAGCTTGGAACAAATGGACCTGGTGGACATATACAGAGTGTTCCACCCAACCACAGCTGAATACACATTTTTTCAGCTGCACACGGGTCATTTTCCAAAATAGACCGCATACTAGTCCAGAGGTCATGCCTAAGTACATGCAAGAAAATAGAAATGGTCCCATGCATACTATCTGACCACAATGCAATGAAATTCAAAATAAATGAAAAAAGAAACCAGAAAAACCTGCTAAATTCATGGAAACTAAATAACACCCTACTCAGCAATCAATAGGTTGCAGAAGAAATTCAACAAGAAATTCAACAATATCTACAATTCAATGAAAATTCAAGTACAACTTACCGGAATTTATGGGATGCGATGAAAGCAGTTCTTAGAGGGAAAATAATAGCTATGAACTCACACATTAGGAAAACAGAAAGGGAACAAATTAGCACCTTAATGTTGCACCTCTATGGAAAAAAAAAAAAAAAAAAAAAAAAAAAAAAAAAAAAAAAAAAAATGTTGCACCTCCAACAACTAGAAAAAGAAGAGCAAACAAAACCCAGAGTGCAAAGACGGGAAGAAATCATAAGATTAGAGCAGAAATTAACTCAATTGAGATGAAAAAAACAGTTCAAAGAATCCACAAATCAAAAAGTTGGTTCTTTGAAAGACTAAATAAAGTTGATAACCCTCTTGCCAACCTCATCAAAAAGAGGCAAAAGAAAATTCAAGTACAAGCGATAAGGAATGAAAAGGGTGAAATCACCACAGACCCAGTGGAAATTCAGAAGATTATCAATAGTTACTCTGAGAATCTTTACACTCACAGAATAGAAGACACAGAAGAAATGGACATATTCCTTGAAAGGTACAAATTACCCAAACTGAATCAAGAAGATATAACAACTCTCAATAAGAAATAACAGCCAACAAAATACGAAAAGTAATAAAAAGCCTACTGACAAAGCAAAGTCCAGGTCCTGATGGATTCACAGCTGAATTCTACAAGAAATTTATAGAAGATATAATCCCCACACTCCACAAACTCTTCCATGAAGTTGGAAAGGAAAAAGTCCTCCCAAAATCATTTCTGGAGGCAAGTATAATACTCATTCCAAAACCATGGAAAGACACAACCAAA